>JALIZH010013165.1:0-263068 GCA_030522465.1 Rhipicephalus appendiculatus
TCACGAAAATGCTTATGATAGTACCCTTTCATGTTTCTTGTGTTAATATGTCCCTCAGACAAACATCTATGTAATATAATTGATTAACTTGGTTTAATGAACGAATGTATACTAAGGTATCGCATTCAATCAGGATGGTTTCGACACACCATTACGTATATATATATATATATATATATATATATATATATATATATATATATATATATATATATATATATATATTGTGCCGCAGGTTGGTGACGAATAGAAGCGGAAATAGCGCGAGCGTTTAGAAAGGTGTGGTCACCATCCACAATCACGTGGTTCGTACGTAATGAGATATGGGTTCAGAGCATGTTTCGGCTTAAGGCAAGGGGTCTTGAATAGTCACATTATGAACAAAGTTGCAAAGGAAGAATAACTCGTTTTTTGCACTACTCCTGTGCGAAATAATTACAACAGTTAAGCATTCGTAACGAAAACTAAAGTGCATTGATAGAATATACATTTCTTCGGAAATCGGCATTTCCTTAATTCGGAGAGTTTGTGTGGACCCGTAAAATTCGAATAACCCAGCTCTGGCTATATATATATATATCTATATATATATATATATATATATATATATATATATATATATATATATATATATATATATATATATATATATATATATATATATATATATATATATATATATATGGGTCATTCCCCATCAAGCGTCCCAGAGGTGGTGCTCGCCCATCGCAGATTTTACCAATAAAATTTATACCTTTTTTCGTATACATACATCTCGCGGCAAGATGCGAGATGTATGTCAGCGACTCCTGAGTGGTCGAAAGTCTTGTTGACTTGATGTCAAAGCTTAGGAGTATTGAATTCGCTTTACGATGAGAGCTTGCTTCGCGGGCCCAATGGGTAATGTGGACGCCGTACAGCAGCTTGCGGTATCGTTGGCCCACTGTGCTACAGGGCCATCTGGACAACTAATATACACAAAAAACCGCCAGGCCTGCGGAGAATGCGCAGCACAGTCACAGCGAAAGCTGGGAGAGCGGCTTTTAGCCTCTTTTAAACACTCTTGGGGCAACTACTACAAGCCCACTTGCATGGTACCCACTAAGTAACAAATCATCATAATTTTTGTGTAGAGGGGGAAGCGTCTACTATGCCATTCTTCGTCATTCTTCAGAAAAGCGCGGTGCCCGCTACACTCTTGTAACGAATTATGTGCAATTTGTTGATGCTGTGGCTGACGACGATGAAGAATTATGCCTCAGGCTTTTGTAATGGGTTGGAGCATTGAACGACCCACTCGTTACGCAATTCGCATTGTGTGACGCCTGGTTCTTACTTTACTGCTCTAAAACACTTTACAACACACGTTAACGCGATTCCTTACCCAATATGAAGCCTGCGTAGGGTCAGTTTGCACCGCAGTTTCAAGCAGTGGCGTAGCTCAGTGGTAGAGTGCTGGGCAGTGGCGTAGCTCAGTGGTAGAGTGCTCTAACATAGGTGTTTTTTTTATTTAGTTAGTTTTTTTCTTATTTTGTGCGATATTGGTTACGGACACCGGCGGCGGCGGCGGCGGCGGCGGCGGCGGACAACTACGGCGTAGAAACGACCCTTGTTGTGATCTCATAACAGGTTTCGCTGTAATAATAAAAAGTGGACAAAATGTGCGTCACTTCTTCGGTCAGTGTGTACCTAGTTGGTCAGATGACCCTGTAGCACAAGGTGCCAACGATACCGTAAGCTGCTGTACGGCGTCCACGCTTGCCCGCCAAGGTAGCTCCCATTGTAAAGCGAACTCAATTGTGCAGATTGTCAGAAAACGTTACGATTTGAACGACAGCATTTTCCATTTCTCAAATAACGGTCATTTTTATCAGAGCTTTGGTGCCAGGATTCCAACAACGTGTGGATATTGTTTCTCAATATGACTAAAATCAGGAAGTCGATCCTGAAATGCAGTCCTCTCCCAAAGCAAACATTGCAACTGCAGGAAACCCAGGGAATAGAACGGCTACTCTAAGAATGATAACGACGTTCTTTAGCTACATCTAAAACACGCTTGACAATGGAAGTCATCAGAAAAGGCACCAATTAAACCAATGACAAGTTCAACAACTAAAGCATGATCACAGAAAAGAACGCCGGCAGGGACGCCTTTTTCAGCACAGGGAACCAAAAGCGGACTTAAGGTTACCTCATATACCCTGCCAGAATACAAATATTGTCTTAACAGCCTCGGTAAAAGAACACACACACTGGAACCATAGCGTGCGTATAAGACACGACGCCACGATAAAGAATTCAACGCCGACGGCATCCGACCTGCCGATTGTTGGAAAAGCGCTAGCGCCACAGTGAAATGCGCGAGGTTTTAGGTGTGGCCAGTAGACGAAGAAGACGACGACGTAGAGAGACTCACGCGCTGTTCGCCTGTGTGGCGTTTGTGAAGCCTGTGTGGCATGCAAGTTATTGAGTTAAGTAAATTATTCTACATCCTTTTATTACGTCTCGTGTCTTCAACGGCGCCCGAAGACAACATAATCAGAAGTGGGATGCCATCCAGTCTCCACCGAGAGTGAATGCGAGTGATCAGTTCACGGAGTGTGTTAACCCTAAATGGAACCGACCGAGGGAACGTCCAACCCGACTGGCGGTGGAGACACCATCACGGCTCGCGACCTCCTGCAAGTCCTCCAAGAAAAGGACCGATTTCTATCGACCCTGCTGGAACGACTGACAGTGGCCGGCGCGGCGCCGTCTCAACCAGCGCCAACATTCCAGGTGATTCCGGACTTGAGCCACAACATCAGTCCCTTCGACGGCTCCGAGGACGCTCCTTCAGCGCGTGAATGGATTGAAAACATTCGTCGAACGTCGAATCTTCACGGGTGGCCAGCTGCCTACACCCTCGAAACTGCCAAGGCCCGGTTGGTTGGAGCTGCCAAGGATTGGTACCGTTCGAGGAGCTCCCAAATCACGTCGTGGGAAGAATTCGAAGCACGTTTCCGTCGGACCTTCGTCAGCCAGACTCGCGTCGCGGAACGATGGCGCAGGATGCAAGAGCGCGTGCAGCAGCGTAACGAGAGCACGACCGCCTATTTTCACTCTAAGGTGCGTCTTTGCCATGAAGTAAGCCTGGACTTCATCGATACACGAGAACAAGTTCTCACGGGTTTACGCTCTCGCGAACTCTGCACTATGCTCCTGGGAAGGACGCATGACGACGACGACGACCTACTGCACGACATCTTGGAGTTCGAGCGCATCGAACGAGAACGGCGGGAGCTTTTCGGATCGCGCAACCGAAGCTTCATGACACCATCATTTTCGGAGCGCAGCCTGCCCGCTACCATGACAGGAGAGGAGACCGTTGACTCGAACCATGGAACGGATCGACGACAGCCATTGCCGCCCATCAACCAACACGGTGAGCGCAAGTGCTATAACTGCAACATCTACGGCCACATAGCACGCGACTGTCCAGAGCCTAAGCGACCGCTTAAGTGCCAGCGTTGTCAAGCAACGGGACACACACAACGCAACTGCAAAGCCAACCCAAGTAACGAGTCTAACGTCGTCGCAGAAGCGCTTCCTTGCACCGGGGCCGGTCATGTGTTGATCAAGGAAGTGATCTTCAATGATGACTTCACTTTAGTAGGCCTCGTCGACACGGGCAGTTCCGGTTGCTTGTTGCGTGCGTCAGCTGCGGCACGATGCGGCATCGATATGGTGCAGGAACCTACTCCTCTGTACGGTTTTGGCAGCAACAACGTGCCAGCGACTAGAAGCCTCGGTCACTGCAAGGCAAAGGTCAGCATAGACGGCGTTGTCGCAGAGAAAATTCCTGTATTAGTGGTTCCTGACGATGCCCAAAGTGTGGATCTACTGGTAGGCAGAACCTTCACCAACCTGCCCTTGGTTACCTATTGCAAAGTCGGTAACACGTTTCGCTTCTACCACCTAAACGACTGCCCTTTCTCACGTCTAGTGCCATTCGAACAGCAGTCGAAGCTGAAACTGAGACCAAGAGAAGAACGTGAGCTTCAAAAAGATACAGTGAACTACATTACTACATCTACCGATCGCTCTGTGAGTGGCTTTCACGAACAGTGTGGACGTTATATCCTTCTTGACGTGCAACAGGAAGAAATAGTAGAGCCACTGTGCTCCACGAATGTCAGTGCAGCTGTGAATGAGACAACTTCAGAGTACGGCAGTCCAGTACTTGTGGACAAGAAGAACGATGACAGACGGCTTGCAGATCAGCTGAGACAAGCTTTCACAGAGAAATATAGGTCGTCAAACATCCAAGACCAATTCAAAATCTCAGCAGAGGAAGCCAAGCGCAGGGCAACGTTCAGCGACCCAAACCTCGGTCAGCGTCTCAGGAAGTGTGCCTTTGGTAAAGAAAGCATTGACCCTTCGGTTTCTCGTTCGACTAGAGAACAGAGCGAAGCAACAGAACAGAAGACAAGTGCCACTTCTAAGCTTCCAAAGCTACACACTGTCCATGATATAAAAAGATTGTTTCCGTTAGGGAGCTTCTACCGCAACTTACCTCCCGAAGCACGCCCTCACCGCTGAGCCTTTTACGAGATTTTTTTTCGTGATCTTTGGCACACCTTCCTATGTGCGAAGAGGATTCCGATGTGAAGTTCTTGTGTGGTGTGAAACGAAATTTTTTTTTGCACTTCGTGTTGTGGCTTTCCCCAAGGTCAAGCCAGTCAGGATGGCCGGAAGTGTTTAGGCTGTGTGCTGTGCAAATCTTTAACATTAGTTCGTGTGTATAGTGCCTGTGTGTTTTTGTTTGTTTGTTTGTTGAACTTCCTTCAGCTTTGAGTAATCCTGCTTATTTGTTTTTTTTTCTTCGTCGTCGGCCATTTAGTAAGGAAATTGATTTGGAGGATGGCCGAGCTGAAGCAATTAACTTGTTGTGATCGCCTTAACGAGGACGTTAAGCTCTTCAGGATGGCCGAATGTTGGAAAAGCGCTAGCGCCACAGTGAAATGCGCGAGGTTTTAGGTGTGGCCAGTAGACGAAGAAGACGACGACGTAGAGAGACTCACGCGCTGTTCGCCTGTGTGGCGTTTGTGAAGCCTGTGTGGCATGCAAGTTATTGAGTTAAGTAAATTATTCTACATCCTTTTATTACGTCTCGTGTCTTCAACGGCGCCCGAAGACAACACGATGCTCCAAGGTTGTTCGTTTTTCACGAGATCTCAAGCTCTGTTTTTCGCAGGATCCAGGTGCCGGGAAAGCCTAGGCCACCCGGTATGGAACATCCAGCCTTGCCCACCAGAGTTGTGCTGGACGTTACCGGACTACAGAACCCGGTTTCAAAGTTATGTCATGTAACTCAGTAGGGGCGTTGCGCTATAGCCTGCTTTGACATTATTCTAGTGTAAGTCTGTCGTCGTTCATTTTTGTTTGTAACTCGCGCACTCTTTCGGGAGGAGTGCGCGCCCTGTGACGTATGCTGGTAGCGATGGCAGGAGAAGCTTAAGAAATGCTTTCGAATAGTAGGGCATCTGAGCACGTCTACCACATCTAGCGCCAATATAGACGAGGGGGGAAGGTTTCAGGTGCGTCATCCACCTGTCGCCCTCGAGAAACCTTCACCTTCGAAGGCGAAAGTTTTCCGAAAGAGGTCGAAGGTTTCACTGCACTGGTCAATACTCCACTAGAACTGGTGCGATGGAAGTGGTCAACGAATTGGGCAGCACCCATGGTGCACCGACTACAAAATTTTGCCTTCGCTGTCTGAAGAGCTCATGACGTGCCCTCACGTGCCCTACCACCAATAAAATTGCAGCTCTTAATCTACGGTATATTCCTTTACTTTATCACGTCTAAAAAAATGGAGAAGCTTGCACTAAGCTGCTCAAACATTGAAACAGCGAAACTGAACGATCCTGAAGAATAACCTCGTTGCTTCTGGGTTGTTTGCTAAAATGGAAACTAAAAAAAAATGCAATAAAAAGACGCTTATGTCTCAACTGACTGGGCATCAAAAAATAACTAAAAAACTATTTTCGATTGAAAAATAAATACTTGACTGGTTTCAATATTTGAAACTACAGATGTCAAAGTTCACATACCTTTGCGGAATGCAATATTTCGACAACACACGGTAATTAAATAGCCTGTTCAAGTCTTTATTCAGGGACTCTTTGCGTAAAAGAACGTATGACATCATTAAAGGCACGTCTCTTTCTTTTTATTGGTTCGCGAAAATCTACTTAGATATGCATCAAGAATCTATAAGAAAATTTCATTCTTCCTCGGCTCCAAGTGATGTCTCTTCACACTCGCTGTGTCAGTGTATAATTCTCCAATATCTTTGCTAGGTAGCTTAACTGAAATAACAAAGCAGAGCTCTACAACACCACGGCAATTACGGCCGCTCTGGAAGTGCGTATGGTGCTCATAATTGTAGGCATTCCGCTAATGGGCATTGGAAGGTTATTTCTCGTGTATTCCTTTGCGATCTTGGATCTGAAAATAAATAAACATCATTGATATGTGATATTCTTACTCTTTTTTGTGGCAACCACGTTTAAGTAATTACATTTACGTTTCCACATTTAATTTAAATTTTATCATAATGCTCTCAAACATGAATAGTCTTGTTCATTACTCATCTTCGTAATCGTGTGCGTTCCCTTCTTGTCACAGCTGTGTGGTGGCTTCGTATTTATAGGGCTCGCGGGATTAAAAAATACATTCAGGTCGCGTAACTCACCTTAACGTCCCATGACAACAAGCACGCCTTTGAGTAATGTGATTTACATTCAAGCACAATCCTTCATCAGGTGGGTAGTCCGCGCATGCGCGGAGGCAGAAACGAGACGCCCGCCGTGTTTTTTAGTGGCTGCTGCATCACGACAGGAGGCAACCGAGGCACACCGGGTGTCGCAAGGTTTAAAGTCGTGGCAAAATAAAAAGCGCGAATTCAGCATTATTAAATCAAGAATTACAACCTCGCTGCAGCCTTACTCAAACTGCGGCGATCAGTTCAGACCAAGAGCCACCGATCTCGAGTTCGGTGAGCTTCACCACAGGATAAGTTCCAAGCGAAAACACATACAGTGCTTAAACAAAGAACACGCTTGATTCCCTTGACGTGTGTAGCCAGATTTTCCGACTGGGCGCCCACACTATGAGAACTACAGGTTGACATATTTGACGTGTCACTTCGACGCATTCTCAAAGTAGAAAAAAACGTATACGTTGCTCCAAAAAAGCTAAAAGCAAGAAGACGTTTACAGGAAGTACTGTTTCCTGAACAGCAGAGGAATATTCATCCTAACATGGAAATGTCAAGGTGTATTTAAGGTGACTTTCTTGACAATGATTTCAGTTTTGATGGCGCTGTGAAAGATCGCCACCTATAAATGTTTGACGACTTTTGGCAGATCACCTGAGAACCAAGCGCTGCTCCGCTAAAATGATCGCGGTACATGGAATTTTCGCAATTTTCGCAACGTCCTTATTTGCTTATGTCAACACTGAGGGTGAGGTTCCGGTTGAAACTGAAGAGGTGCTGCCCATCGTAAACGTAAGTTAATTTTTGTTAAAATATTCGATATTCTTATTCTCGTTAAATATAGATCATGTGACATTTCAATTACTGTCAAGCCTACTCTTTACCATCGACTATTCAATTCATTCATGTGAAGGTTTGACCAAGTTATATGCCAAGTAATTTATGGGTCATGAGAAGACATTTTACCAAAAAGAACGAAACAGGAGTGTACCTTCGCACAGTATCGTACTGATTTGATGAGTGAATAGCTGACTGGCCTTCGTTCTTTTTTTGTCTAGCGCCATGTCGATGCCTCAATTACCGGCTACCGCAGCCAGATTTTGATGAAGAACAGAGGAAACATAATATTTTACATAAATTTAGGTGCATTTCACCAAACTACTGGCGCTTAAACTAGTTCTGCAATCTTGGCATTTTTTTGTAATTGGAGCATTGCTTCACAACTTAGCGCTGATGAGCTAATGTAGAAATCAATTATTTATAATCGATATTGTGCAGAAGCCAGCATGTCGTAATGTGTGGTCGGTGGGTACAAGCGTGCTCATGGACGGTACCGGAATGGTCACACGATTTAAGCGTTAATAATAACTGTTGTGGTTGAACGTCGCACAACCCAGAATAGATTATGGGGCGATGCCGTAGTGTAGGGTTCCGCAAATTTCCAAAATGGAGTTTTGTAACGTACACCTAAATGTAAGTACACGGACCTGAAACATGCCTGCCTTTATCTAAACTAGGGCTTCAGAGGTCTGGATTCAATGCCACCACCTTCGGGTCAGCAATCGAGCGTCATAACCACTACAACACCGTGCCGAGTTTCGAATTCCAATCGAATAATACTTAATCGAATAATTCGATTCGACTTTCGAATAGCTAGTATTCGAAGTTTCGAACAATTCGAATGGACGAATATCTAAAGCGCGACTAAGGCCAAAAGTGCAACTTGGTTGGGGTGGGGTGGATAAAACTAACGCTAACGTCGTTACAGAAGGCCTTCCGTTAAAAATTTCAGTGATATACAGGTTCAAAGGTGAGCGCATGTCTACTTTAAAGGAGATTGTCAATTCAGCACGTCATGTACTCCAGCAGAAAACGCGAGAGAACAATCTGGGAGACTGCCGAACTGCTAGCATTAAAAAATAACCAGTACTGAGCTCAGATCTTATAGTCAAGAGGTTCAAAAATGCTTGATTGAGCTCCTGACCCCAAGAAAAGATGATCCTCGGAAATAGCGGAAAGCGTATTGAACTGCGCTTTATAGAGACATCGCCAAAATTGTTTTGCGATACCTTCCAATCCATGCTACTGAGGCGCCCAGTGAGCGCATGTTTTCAACTGCAGCAAACACCTTAACATCGCAGCGAGAAAGTTGGAAGCAAGGTCGTGTGGAACGGCTTGCGTTTCTGTATATACAATTTGTAGTATTTTGGTGTCAGTCACCGACCGTGTTACGAGTTCGAGGACATGAGCAGATAGTATTTCTTGTTTCTTTCTTTCAATTTCGAACAAAAATTTTGGTATTCGATATTCGATTCGATATTCGACATTTTTGGCCACTATTCGGCACTATTCGATTCGATATAAAATTTCACTATTCGCACATCCCTAGTTATTTTAGCGTTCAAGAGTACGATACTGATATCACTAAGATGCTTCAAAAGATATTTTGTGGTATGAATGAGCTCATAGAACATGATTTAAAAACAGTTAAGTGAATGTAAAGTTACTTAAGACCGTGTTACAAGCTTCCAATACAGTAAACGCTCATTAATTCCAACTCGAAAGGGACTATACAATTGTTTGAATTAAGCGGAGTTCGAATTAGCGGGCTGGCGATAGATTAAACGGACATCGCGTCACACTGCACGTGCAGAACCCAAACAAGCCTTCCTGGACTCGTTATCGCAGAATAGGCTCCGCTACACGTTTGTGGCGGGTGGTTTCCTAAATTATTTTAATGAAGCTCTCATAGCGAACAGAATTAATTGATGAGTTAGTAATACGCCAGAAACAAGCAGCTGGATGCATTCATGTGAGGAGTGAGCCTTACTGTCACAATTTATGATGTTGTTTATGCTTTAAAACACGTTAATTTACACGGCAGAGTTTACGCAATCAAAATTAAAAGTAATCAGTAATTTGCATTAGCTTGCATTTCTTGTGCCGCGACTCTATAAGCATCGTTTCCAGCTTGCCCGAGAGCCCCAGCGCAGCGTCCGAATTCTCGCAAAATCCTACCGTTTTGCTGTTGCGGTCTCTAGTAAATTTGGATTGGTTTGGTTTTGCAATACATTGGGATCACTCTGCGCCGACTTCTGAGAGGAGCGATGAAAGCCACGGGGCTCCCAGTTCGAATGAACCCTTGTGGATGCCGATGCGTTCGAATTATCGGGGAGTTTCCCCCCCATAGAAATACAGAGGGCTCTGCCGGGACCAGGACATCAGACCGAAATATCTGCCAGTTCGAATTAACCGAGTTCGATTTAACAAGCTTTACTCTATTTTGTTTCACATCATGGTGAATATTTCACAATTGTAAAATCCGTATTGTAGTGGATTTACAGTACTCATAAAATTTCTTGGTATTCGTCAAGGCGAAATATATACTAGAAACATTTGAACGCAACCGAGGCAAACAGAAATTGATCAAGGATGCACTGTTTGATGACAATATACGCGCCTCACTCTTGTAAACTGTAGTCGCATTTCTGTGGCCAACAAGTCTTCACACAACTGTGATAACAAGTACGCGTCGGTGGATCATGACGTTATAGAAAACCCCCAGTACAAAGACCAGTGCGTTAAGTAAGTGATTGGTTGAGCAATGGCAATGGAAGACGTTCAACAATAACCAAAGTGCGTAGAGCGCCGCCACACCGTGACAATAGAAGAACATGGAGGACACTTGATCTTCGCCTTCACGAGTACAATGCGATAGCGTAATCGAGTCCTGTGCGCATCGTCCTCAACGATGCAGCAAGGAAAGGAATGTTTGTACTCGTAACACTGGCCCTTACAAACTACCCTAGAATGTCTACCGGATGTACAGTTGCTAAGTGCCCACTACGCCATAGCTCTTCCTTTTGCTAAGTGGCGATGTCCTAATTAGTCGTCGGTAAGGTGCTCCGTGTACTTTTGTAGCTGCACACTTTGTACTGGATGTACAGCTTTAAACCACCCACTCCTTGCGTAATTCACATGTTTTGACTTCCGGTGCGATTCCAGGATTCTGTCAAGCAATATTACATTCGTTAAGAGGACTCCTTCAGCTGCATGGCATTTATGGAGTGTTTTTTTTTTTTCAAAGCACTTTCAAGCAATGACGTGGCTCTGTGGTAGAACACCTGCTTGCCACGCACACGACCTACGTTCGATTTTCACTTCGAACTGAGAGTTTTTACACGCACAGGCATATGTTAAACAGTCGCATATGTTTCATATAACCAGTTGTTTACAGTTGCGTAACGATGCTAACAAAAACATGGGTATTACCAACACCAGAAGCGGTAAGCTGATATGTAGCACTTGTGCTTGCGAGGAAGGTAGCTCTGGATAGTGCTTCGTGGACCAACTACAGTGGATGACACTTAAGTATACGAGTGAAGTTAACCTGACATGACGCATACCTCATAGGAGTACATATACCTCATAGGATACGCGCTGGGTTTAACTTCCTCGTTTACCGTGCCACGGTAGCCACCGCAGAGAAGGAAGGTTCCGTCTTTTAAATGCGAATGCATTTCATAGTCGGGCTATGTCAGGCATCCGGCGTTGGCGTTGTGCGGCGTTGTCCGCGGAGGAGGAGGAGGATGATAGGTTGAGGAGGTGTGCGCGCCGGCAGGTGTTAGATGTGAAGCATCTTATGGCGAAGCTTAATTCGGTGGTGGTGGTGTGCGGCGTGACCACCCTTACTGTGCATGCGCAAACCCTTTCAAAAAAATAAAAAACCTCCTCTCTCTCTCCTCTAGGCATCCCTACCCGCGGCAACCACACCCTCACTGCGCATGCGCCTCCCCTCCTCTCTCCCCTGTTACGCTCCCCCCTCTCTCCTCTAGGCATCCCTGCCCGCGCCGTCCACACTCCCACTGCGCATGCGCGTCCCACCTCTCTCTCCTCTCCTACGCTCCCCCCCTTTCTTCTCTAGGCATCTCTGCCCGCAGCGTCCACACTCCCACTGCGCATGCGCGCCCCCCTCTCTCTCTCCTCTCCTACGCTCCCCCCCTCTCCCTCTCTCGACTCGCGACGCCGACACAGGCAGCGTCTGCTAGCGAGTTTGCTAGCAGACGCTGCCTGTGACTGCTAGCGTCTGCTGCTCGCTAGCAGACGCTGCTAGCAGACGCGTTGCTCGCTAGCAGACTAGCGTCTGCTAGCGAGCAACGTCTGCTAACCGACTGCTCGCGCTGCACAACCGTTCACTGGCCACCCCGTATATATGGCAATGGATCTTGACCTCCAAGGTGGTGCCGGTGGGAGATTTCTCCTGTGCGTTGTTGAACAATAAAAATTCGCAGCGTGCGCCTTAAGTAAAAGCGGACTGCGAGTCTCTGTGTCCAGTCGGAGTCTTCTGTCTCTCATTGCACATTAGCAGCGATTGGTATGTTCCAGTAGGAAACACCGCTCCATCGCTGCTTGCTTTACGCATCCCCAGTTTTAAATGCGAATGCACTTCTTAGTCGGGCTATGTCAGGAATCCGGCGTTGGCGTTTTCCGCGGTGGCCTCGGCAGGTGTTATAGTGAGTGGAGAGGAGGAGCGCGATCTGGTGCGTGAGGGCGCTCGCATCGCGGGAGCTCGGCGGAGCTATATATGAAAAAAAATTTTAAAAATAAAAAAAAGAAAAAAAGAAGAAAAAGAACAAAAGAAAATTAAGAAAAAAATTTAAAAAAAATAAAAAAGAAGAAAAAAAACTGAAAAAAAAGAAGAAAAAAAACAGGCGCTGCGCCGTGCTCCCGACCAGGCTGCAGAAATTTGGCGCTTTTTCCTTCTTCGAACCACAACCACCATATATAAATGGAGTGAAGCGCGCGCGAAATGCATTCGCATTTCCTCACGATTCCCTTCGGGGAGGTGGGGGGCATTTTTTTGCCTTACCACAACCAGCGAAGTTGCCCATTTGGACTACTCGACTTGTACCAAGGATCCTTCAGTGCTAGTGAAACTGGACGACTATTGAGGAACGACGGTTTGGCGTCGTTTTTCTGTTCGATGTGAACTAGTGTTCCAATGAAGCCAGGAAAGTCAGTGTGAAACACCGCGGAAAACCGTGAAGTCACGTCTTCCACATTTAATTGCTGAATTTTGTGCAACACAATGCCCAACGAAGGCGAAGGGCTCGGATGCAGATTCTTGAGAACCGCTCTCTTCATTCCGTCGTAGCTTGCCTTGGTCGGTCTAACTCGCTTCGCCAGCCTAACAATGAGGCCTTGCGCTGCTTCACCCCAACAACGAAGCAGACCTGCTCCTTTCTCCTCGTCCGCTCTCGTCTTGTTCGCGACGCAGATCATTCTTCTCGCCTCCAAAAGTTGGTTTTCCAAGAAGAGTTTGATTTTTCTTATGTAAGGAGACTTTCCTGCATGAATTTAGGAATGTAAGCAGTGTGATTAAGAAAACGCCGTGCAGGCCGACTAGAAACAATAACTTGCCATCGCATGCTTTTTCCCATGATTGCTTGGACCGGCCGTCGTGCGGAGTTCTGTTCGCTTCTCAAATGGCTTTTTTAACGCAATGGCAGTCGTAAAATGGATGAAATGGACTGTTCTCTACAAATCTGGCGATAATGAACACACTACAACTACAGAAAAAAGTTACAATTTCGCTGATGCGTACAGCATCCCAATAAGCACGCTGAGCATGATATTGAAAAAAGAACGCTAACATTAGGGCCGAAGCAGACTAGAACCTTGCAGTACTGGACGAGCCCGCACAGCGGCGCATTGAGATCGTGAGTCGCAGTTTTCATGGATACCGTGTTTCCTCACCTACAGCCAGCGCCTGCCTATAACGCGCAAGCCAAACTATGAAAAGCCGGGAAATAAAAACTAAGAAAACCCAACGTATTACCGTAAAGCGCCTTCTTCGCATTACGGCAAACTTGCGCATCGGAAATAGCATAGAAGATACGGCAAGTTCTTTAAAAGTTCCCCATTGAAATATGCGATATATCGAATAAATTCCCTCTTTTAGCGAGCTAGGTTTATGCGAGTTGGACTCTATTCCAAATGGCCTCGTCCAAGGCCGAAACAACTGTCGGCCGTACTGTCTTGCGCAATACGTAGATTATTGAGCCGTACACTTTCGCGTTCCTTTTGATACCTGATGGTGTGGATTGTGCCTTCATCATTGAAGTTCGGCAGATTGTGTTACGCTTCGCTAGCATAACTGCAGCCGCGATCGCTCTTAAATACAAAAGGGAGCTTTTGACAAAGAAAATCACTCCATATGGCGCAGGGGAAAGCGTGTTCATTAGAAGTAGTTTGAGCGCGACTTTGGTCTACAAGTCCCTTGAGATATTTCTCATATTGCTTGAATCATGAGCGATTCGGTTTGAGCTGCTCGTGATGTGATGTTTCTGGACACGTCCAGGAAAGAAACCAGTTGAGTGTGTAATATTATTTAAAAAAAGTTAACGTCGATGGCGTGTTGAGAACATGTTTTCACGTAATCAGCTCCCTTCACATTAATGCCCTTGGCCGGAAGTTTTCACGAATTTCTGATGAACTATAAGGATTCGCATTCAGCATTACTTAGCGTGTGTTCTTAGAGTTGGGTGCAGTACAGTCTTCGTGAACATTGATTAACGCACTGTGATTCCTTCAGGAAACATCATGGTGGGCGAGTTCGTATATGGCTATGGTAGGATTGCGCAAACAGTCGGAACAGCACAGAAAAAAAAAACTGGACTAAACGATCGTCTTGTTTTATTGTATTAATTTGGTAGCTGCATATGTTACACTTCATATCATGCTGCCTTCTTTCGCACGTCTCAAACGAATGAAAACGGGGAGGGGAATGAAAGGAGGAGGGCGTGCACGTAAAGCCTTCCACAGACAAACAAAACCTGCGCGGAAAATGGTTTTCCACGTTGTACACTGCAACAGAAGTGTAACTACCGTACACATCGCTAATTTCTTTAATATCAAAAGCTTCTAACCCATCACGCTCTACTCTTTCCATGCTGCTGCCTAGATTTTTAAATGTTTTGAATACTGACTCGCATGCCATGCATGCACTGGAATGAGCGGACAAGTTCACTCCTTTCCTTGTAATTGACGCTATATACGCTCTTTCCGTGTACTTCGTTCTTGTTTTCCTGTGTTTTGTTTTCCTTCAATGAGAAACATGCGGTTTTTCTTTGAAGACGCACATGCGGCATCGTTGGCTGTTGTAACTGGCCTCGGCCCGGGCTTTATCCGTCCCGTTTCGGACTGCGCGTGTGTGCGGCGCAAGCGGAGGGGTCACTTGCGTTCTTATTGACATGTGACCCAGCGATGCGCGGGTCGGTCCGTCATCTCAATACACCATAAAGATGGTAGCTCCATGCGTAGCGATGCGCGCGCGCTTACCTCGGGATCGTGGCAGTTCTTACGTCTTGTGCTGGCTTTGAAGCTCCAGAGAGTACGAAGGTCAGTTCGCTCGCTGCGGCGGCCGCGTTTATGAAAGAAGTGCTCTGCTCAGAGCCAAAGAAGCAACTGTGGCAGTTGCTAGTTCGCACTCGTCCGTGTACTTAGATTTAGGTGCAGGTTAAAGAAGCCCAGGTTGCCCAAATTTCCGGAGCCCTCCACTACGGCGTCTCTCATAATCATATCATGGTTTTGGGACGTTAATCCCACATATTATTCTCACTTGGCGCTCGTCCTTGGTATATTTGAGAGCTCGTTTTGTGCGTCCGTCTTTGTTTTTGAGCAGCATGCTTTAAGTGTCGAGCTACGACTGATCGCGCTCGTCCTGTGTATGTTCTTTTCGTGCAACCTTTATGCTTGAGAAGTGAGCTGCAACTGTGATGCTGCTTGCCGTTCTTCGCGTGACATTACAATTGGTTGCTATAGCCTTCACTCCTTTGCCGTTGTGGCGAAACAATGCACAATAAACGCTTAGCATGTTCGATGAAGGCATTTTTCACTATGACAGAGGGATCAGCCATGTTTTTTTTAATTCAATACTTCTCTTTGTCTTTCCTTTCCCTGGTTGATCCTTTTTTAATTACTGCCATTAGTACTACAACATACACTTAAATTTAAGTGCACATCTTCTAGCATTTTGACGCCATCAAGTTCAGGCCTCCATGACTGGGAATCGATCTTGAGACCTCGAGATCAGTAACGCGACAGCTGACGTGCTAAGCATACCACGCTGCTTATCGCGCCATATTAGCGCATTGTCATTGCTTTTATATTGCTGTATGTTCACTGAAACGCAGGTCTTCAACACAAGTGAGCGCATATGGCATTACCAGAGAAACGCCTCACAAGCAAGCCCAGTTGTGGCATGCATATATAATCAGATGTACAACATTACCAAAAACGAATACTATTACTGGGTGAACCAATCGTTTTCGAAAAAGCGTTGGTAAGTACAACTAGAGCTTACCGGCCTGATATGAAACAAGCATGTGATTCATGACGTGAATACAAAGTAGGGGAATTTTAAAGGCTCATTTTCTTTGTTAAGCATGACATGAATTGGAACAAACAAGGAAGCCTCGGAATGCATAAGGGATGTTATTTGTAGTAATTATGATGTAAATATGAAGCAAGAAATGTGCGCGAAAAGTTAACTTGCCTCTGGCAGGGACCGAGCCTGCGACCTTCGAATAACGCTTACGATGCTCCACCTATGAAAAAGTTTACATTTGCAACATATTCATTATATGATAATTCATTTTCACATCATAATTACAAAAATACCATCTCCTATGCATTCCTTGACTTTGTCTGTTAGTTCTAATTATGTTATGATATGGAAAGTCACCCAATACAACGTATAGTAATATATCCTTTGTGCAGGAATAATTGATATGGTCTGCCGCGGTGCTACAGCGGTTAGGGCACTCGGCTGCTGACCCGAAGGTCGCGAGTTTGATCCCGGGCCGCGGCGGTCGCATTTCGATACAAGCGAAATAGGAGATGCCCGTGTACTGTACGATGTCAGTGCAGGTTAAAGAACACCAGATGGCACCTTAAAAAACACCAGAGCCCTCCACTACGGCGTCTCTCATAATTATACTGTAGTTTTGGGAAGTTAAACCCCAGATATTATAATAATTGATATACGCATTAGTTTCAGCGTTAAGTCTGTCCAATCATTCGGAGACATATCAATACACATATTAAAAATGCCAATAAAAAAGGAAGTATATTAACAGAAGGCCATTATTTGATCTTGTCATCTTTGCCCTTATTTTAACAATAAAAACACTCCCTGGACGCTAAAAGGATGTTATCGGAGGACGTGAAACCCAGAGGGTGTTCTACTCTTGAGATTCTCCTTCAAGAGAAAAACTCGATAACCTAATCAGGCGCCTTGCGTGTCACCTTGATCCATGCCGCAAGGAAAGGAACGTTTGTACGCGTAACATAGGCCGTTTCAAATTATTCGAGAATGTCTACTGTAAGCAAAGTTGCGAAGTGCCCACCACGCCATAATTCTTCCTTTTGCAAATTAACCAAGCACCCACTACGTGTCCGTAAGGTGCTACTCGCTTTGTAATGGGTGGGCAGCCTTAAACCCACAACTCTTTCCGCAATTCCAAAGTTTCGACACCTGGTGCAATAATACTATTCTGCCACGCAATAGTACGTGCGTTACGGAGACTCCTCCCACTACATGAGATTCTCATTTCATTTTTTACGAAGCAGTTGAAACCACCTGCCGTGGCTCCTTCGTAGAATACCTGCTTGCCACACCGAAGACCTGGGTTCGATTCTAACTTGGACTGAAAATTTTTCATTACATATTTATTACTGCAGAGCTTGCTATGGTCTAGATCTGCCTTGTGTCGTAGACAAAACATGATCATCGTCAAGAACTGGCACGTGCTCAATCACCGGCCATGCACTAAATGCAGAAGGTTAACAAGAGAAGCTGTAACATGCAGCCCCTGAACGGTGTTCGCCACCCATGGGAACCCTTGTTAATCTTCAGTTGCTCAATGTGGTGAGCGGTGGGACGTGCCCAATATCTGTGGCGCATGCGCAGTGCAGAAGTTTTACAGCAGTGTTAATATGGTCGAGGTTTGCCGACAGGCTTGGAGACAAAGAGATAGAAAGACACTAAAAATAGAACGAGAACAAGCATAGCCAAGTGCAGTGTAGTATAGCAAAAGGTGGGAAAAAAATGCCCCCACCTCCCCGAAGGGAATCGTGAGGAAATGCGAATGCATTTCGCGCGCGCTTCAATCCATTTATATATGGTGGTTGTGGTTCGAAGAAGGAAAAAGGCGCCTAATTTCTGCAGCCCGGTCGGAGCACGGCGCAGCGCCTGTTTTTTTTTCTTTGTTGCTTTTGTTCTGTTTTTTTCTTCTTTATTTATTTATGTTTTTATTCTTTTTGTTCTTTTTTTCCTTTTTTTTTAATTTTTTTAAATTTTTTTTTATATATAGCTCCGCCGAGCTCCCGCGATGCGAGCGCCCTCACGCACTTGGAATGCATTCGCATTTAAAACTGGAGATGCGTAAAGCACGCAGCGATGGAGCGGTGTTTCCTACTGGAACATGCCAATCGCTGCTAATGGGCAATGAGAGACAGAAGACTCCGACTGGACACAGAGACCCGCAGTCGGCTTATAGTTAACGCGCACGCTGCGAATTTTTATTGTTCAACAACGCCCAGGAGAAATCTCCCACCGGCACCACCTTGGAGGTCAAGATCCATTGCCATATATACGGGATGGACAGTGAACGGTTGTGCAGCGCGAGCAGTCGGTTTTTTCAACCAAGAAACTCGCTAGCAGACGCTGCCTGCGTCGGCGTCGCGAGGTGAGAGAGGGGGGTAGCGTAGGAGAGGAGAGAGAGGGGGGGGGACGCGCATGCGCAGTGGGGGGTGTGGACGCTGTGGGCAGGGATGCCTAGAGGAGGGAGGGGGGGAGCGTATTAGAGGAGAGAGAGGGGGGACGCGCATGCGCAGTGGGAGCGCGGGGAGGGATGCCTAGAGGAGAGAGAGGGGGGAGCGTAGGAGGGGAGAGAGGAGGGGGAGGCGCATGCGCAGTGAGGGTGTGGTTGCCGCGGGGAGGGATGCCTAGAGGAGAGCGAGGGAGAGAGGAGGTTTTTTATTTATTTTTAAAGGGCTTGCGCATGCGCAGTATTGGTGGTCACGCCGCCCACCACCACCACCGGATTAAGCTTCGCCATAAGATCCTTCACATCTAACACCTGCCGGCGCTTACCTCCTCAACCTATCCTCCTCCTCCTCCTCCGCGGACAACGCTGGACAACGCCGGACAACGCCGGACAACGCCGGATGCCTGACATAGCCCGACTATGAAATGCATTCGCATTTAATAGACAAGAGGGAGGGTGAAAATCTAGCCTAGTCAGGACGAGCTAGGTGGCCACCAGCTCTTCTGTGACACATCCTTGCGCCCCTTAGAGCTAGATGTGCGAATTTTTTGCGTCTATTTGAATTCTCCCTCCCGCACAACGCCAATTTTTCACTCACAACCAAAAATGCCGACGCCGAGACCAGAATTTCTGCGAAACGAGCTCTTTAACGCTGTCATGTCAACACATTATGTTCTACTTGACGTGTACGTTCTACTTGACGTGTACGTAAAGACATTCTGAGCGGCTGTGAGCGAAAATCTCTAGATCCAACGACGCAATCCAGCCTAATTCGCAGGTCAATCTCTTTAAAGAAGGGAAACGACGCCACGAAGAACGCTGCTGAGTTTCCTAACAATGGGTCAGTCGTATTTAGTCAATAATTGCGAAATAATATATCAGCTGCATGAACAACAGTGCAGTTCTCTGCAGAGCACACTCCCAGGTCACTTTCTGTATAATTTAGTTATAACCGTTTCCACACTATTGCGCAAAATTTCTGATGCATGGGTACCACTTATTTATGTGTACAGAGCGGCAGAAAAATGAAATAGTACAAATTTCCAACATATAGTGCGCCTCACACCAGATGCGTTTACCGATTGCGCCTGCAGTCTGTCCGCCACGGTGTATCAGTGGCTACGGTGCTCGGCTACTGACCCGAAGGTCGCGGGTTCGATCCGGGCCGCGGCGGTCGCATTTCGGAGGAGGCAAAATGGTAGATGCCCGAGTACCGTGCGATGTCATTGCACGTTAAAGAACACCAGATGGTCAAAATTTCCGGAGCCCTCCACTACGGCGTCTCTCACAATCATGTCCTGGTTTTGGGATGTAGAATTCCAAATATTATTAATTGCGTCTGCAGCTCTTATCCTCTCACAATGCAGCAATATACTTTACGGTAGATGTTTTGCCATTGTGATGATGAGATGGCCCTGAGATCAGGGTTTTGCTTCCCTTTAGTGGCCCGGGCTATCCTATGCTCTCGTCATCGTATGCAGCTTGGCGTAACGCTCGCAAAACCACTGTCGCGTGCTGGCGTGCTGAAGCAGCGACGACAACAAAGTCTGCGGAGGCGCAAGCAGAGTTAGCCCTGTAGAGCTGTAAACGTGCTGGTGTGCCGATGCAGCGACGACACCACGTAAAACATATCTATTTGTAGCACAACCATGTATAGCGAAGGGACAGAAAAGGAAAGTGAAAATGAGGGAGGGCGAAATGTGGATGAGAAGGAGTGAAAGGACGACGGGAGACGGAGGGAGGGAGAGGAGGAAGATAACACCATGTAATCGTATGCTGTCATCTTATGTCGCCGCTTAGGGTCAAAAGCCAGGTATAACAAAAGGGTGTGTAGGGCAGCGAGGGTGAGGAGTTATATGGTGGTGAGGAGGATGGAAAGCAAGAAAGAAACGGTAAAGCATAGCATAGCCATGTATGGTGACACGTAGACAAAACCATGTATAGCATAGCCATGCATAGCAAGGGGCGGGTTAAGGGAAATGAGGCTGAAGTGAATGAAAAGATGGAAGGGAGTGGGTAAAGCGTAGGATAGGGATGCATGGCGTTAGGCAGGCACAATCATGTATAGCACAGCCACCTATAGCATAGCCATGTATACCGAAGTGGTCGGAAAAGGAAGTGCGGTAGAGTAGAAAGGAAAGGAGGAAGACAAAATTGGCCGCGTATCTGCGTACTTCGCTGCCAATGTCGTCGAAAGACGATAGTCTTCTGCCGGACGTACTATTATGTTTTGCTTTGCCTCAGACAGCGCCTCCTCTACGTTGAATGGGCCGCATCTGGCTGGCATTGATAATATAGAGGAGGCGCTGCGTGAGATATGGACGCCATCTGGCAGTAGCATCGGGAAACACGAACTTGTGCAGAACCCAGGGCCCTTGCCAGGGTCTTTCGTGCATAGCGTCGCATTTTTAAGCGCAGCCTAAGAAACAGTAGGTGCTTTAGAATTACGTATATATGTATTTTCTAGTAAAGGAACACACCGACTGATACTTAAGTATCAATGTTGCGCCTCAGATATTCGTAATGTTTGCTTTTTGATCGACAATGTTCACAAGTATGAACGCAGCCGCTTGTGCAAGATGAATGGGCGTTCAGAAAGTGGTTAAACTTTGGCCGGGTGGCTGAATCGAGGGACAGACAGACAGACAGACAGACAGACAGACAGACAGACAGACAGACAGACAGACAGACCAAATTTCTGCGATTAGGTATCCCAAGAAAGACTGTCGTCTTTAATATGCTGTCGTATCCTGTCATCTCAATGTCGTAGGTTGCCGTCAAACAGACAAAACCACGCATAACGTAGCCAATTATAGGAAGAACATAACAAACAGAAGTGTGGATGGGGAGGAGGGGAGAGAGTAGAGCATAGCATAGGCGTGCATAGTAGAGTATAGCAGCTGAACGGAAAGTGAAATGAGGGTGACGAAGAGTGATGTGAGGGAGAGGATGAGGGGAAAGGAGGATGAAAAAGGACGACAATGCACCACAAAAGAAGGCTTTCTTTCCTGCCATGGACGCCTAGCAGGCTGCAAGGTTGGAACGCCCGCGCTTGCCCTGTACTTCGGGAAGAACGTCGCTGAGGAGCGTCGCTGAAAGAACGCAGATCCTTCAGCGATGCTCACAGGCTGCGTTCGTCCTTTACACTTCAACTCTGGTTACTCGTAGTAAGCACTCTTTAAGTTCACATAATAATATCTTACCAATCAGCCGCTGAAAACACTCTCCTCGAGTTCATCGTTGAATGACAGGCGAATCGCTCCTCCGTACTTGAAGGGGGGAAAGCATCCTATAATATCATCTGAAGATAATCGGGATGGTGCAAGAAAAGCGAATTTGCATATATTGATTTGATGTCCAGCTATTGTCTGGCATGAGAGATGGGCAACATTCGGTCGCCTGAAAAATTCTTCCTTATGAGCCGATGGTCAAAGCCATAAAGTGGCACAATAAAAACGATAAGTAACTGTGGCGCTTTTATCATTCGATAATCTTATGGAGGTG
Organism: Rhipicephalus appendiculatus; assembly: GCA_030522465.1. NCBI lineage: Eukaryota > Metazoa > Arthropoda > Arachnida > Ixodida > Ixodidae > Rhipicephalus > Rhipicephalus appendiculatus. Next base: position 22,099 of record JALIZH010013165.1, read on the forward strand.
AAAATGCTCGAGGCCCGTGTACTTCTTTTTAGGTGCGCGTTAAAGAACCCCAGGTGGTCCAAATTTCCGGAGCCCTCCACTACAGCGTCTCTCATAACCATATCGTGGTTTTAGGATGTTAATCTCCATCAGTTAATATTATAATTCTGATCCTTCTATAAGCGGGGAAGTGATGGAACGTTGAGGCTCTTGGTCGGATCGTGTTAGGAAACATTCCACAATTACAATACGTGGCAGCGCTATGTTGGACGAAAGTCGGAATCTCCTCACTCTCTGGCCACATCTGCTTCGAACGAACAAATAGTATCAACAGATGAAACAACATAGCAACGTTTAATGTGTCATGACAGCGCGCAATAAGGAACACCTGATAATCAAATTTTCACATGCCTTTCTATAAAGGGTAGTGTACTGCGCAAGCACGAAGGATAGAAGAACACGCACTATTTCCTCTCTGCGCGCTTTCCCGTCTCTCTTTCTTGTTATATCATTCGTGTTTTGCGCCGTGCGCTACCCGTCAGATGACATGAACCAACTAGCCGGCAATAAGGTCTTTCTATAAGGCGTGCCTCAGAATTATGTTCTTTTGTGACGTAAAACCACGATATTAATATTAGTATGCAAAGAACAACTCTAGCCCTCAGCCCGTGGCGCGTTTCGTAATCTCCGATGAAACGTGGCGGCACGTCATGGCACACCTAAGATGTTGGGGTGGTGTCCTCACAACAGCGGCGTCTTTCATTTTTCTGACTTGCGAACAAGGGTCCTAAGAACAAACTTTCGGTGATCCTCAATCATACCCAGCTAATGTTACTATATTAGCCTCAGTTTGGAAGCTCTGCCCGAGCCGCGCGCGAAAGGCGCTACTGGAGATGTCGGCTCGAGCACAGGGCTCACTTGGCTCTGCTACCGACTTTTTCGAAAGAATTTCTAGCGCACTATATTTACAGCATGTCAATTTGCGTGTTTTTACGCATTGCGATAGAAGTATTGGTCTAAGGGATGGCGAATAAGTGCACCCGAAATACATCTCCGCGTGAAGGCCAAGGGTGAAATGAGGGTATGTGGAGTGACGCACTATGCGTCTTGCGCGTAGTACACGCAGTGAAACTGCTCAACTTGAAAATGACCTATCTTATTTGTTAATACCGGATTTGTTTTCAAGTACATTTATTTCAATGTATGTCAGTAAAATGAGCTGCGAAAATTGCCCGTGACGTTAGTCTTTTAGTATGAGCGGTGTAATTTCACAGGGTTGGGCATGCTACGCAATTTCGTGTTCTATTCGCCAATCCGTTGCTTGCTGTTCATTCTGGATGAACGAAACAGAAGAGAACTTGCGTTTTCTCTTATAGAAAGCTGTCTAGCGTCTTCCGCCTAACAAAGATTCGTACAGCTTTCAAGGGAGTAAATTCAAAGATTTTCCATACCCCGTAACAATTTCTTGAATTAATAAATAACGCCATACATATCAGGACTTGTTACTGTAACAACATTTGAAATTCTGGCTAGTAAATTGTTGAACTTTTAATATACATACGTTCTTATAATTCTGTAGAAATATCTAGCCTTTACACATCTAAAGTAATTTAAAACGCAACAAATATTGTGCTATCCTTGAAGAAGACAAGTCTACTTGTCGAAACGTCAGCTCGAGCACCCAACTCCTGTTTACGGATTTTTTCATCGCAACATTCCATCTTTCCCTTCCTGTAGTTTTTAACAAATATCGAGAACATTTACTGAGACTTTCCTGGTGCATACAGGACTTCAGTTTGTTAATGTGTACGAATTTTGAGCGCGACTCCCTTGAACGGGAAAATAGCAGCTTAAGAGCAGGAGGCAGAATAAGTCGCAAGGAGATAAGCAGTAAGAGCGAGAGAGCGAGATAAGGAAAACTAATGGGTGGGGTTTGAAACGTGCGATATGACTGCGCCCGAAGAAAGCAATGCAACAATGAAAGAGGGCCAGCACCGAAGGCCCAGTACGTGTCTTCTGCTTTATGAACGATGTTTCTTTTTTCTGTGCAAGTCGTCCAAAGCTGAGCGCACACGCACTCGCGCTGCCATGCTGCTTCTCAAATAGAAGGATTGACCCATAGATGCCAATCTACCACCAAAATCTGGTTGCATTGCCATCTTTATACTGTAAAAATCCATAACTACAAGGGTTTCCAAGGGCAGAAAAAATACCGGAACTCTTAATGGTTTTGAAAGCGCACTTTACGAATAGAAGTGTCTTTATAGGCTTCAAGGACCTGACCACACCCTAGGTCACATTAAGCGGAAATTCGTGCATAATGGTAATATGGAATAATAATGCAAATGAGTTCTGCGGAATAATAATATGGAAATCATGATATGTCATGTTCAACGTGACTTGCATGCCACGCTATTGATACTCTCGGGGCGTTTCGCTAGATTGATATACACCAAATGTGGTATTGAGCGACTTGATTGTATGACGAGCATATATGACAAGTGGTAATATGGAAATGACGACATGTGATGTTCAATATGACTTGCATGCCACACTCATGACTCTCTCGTGGCCGTTTCGCTAGCTTGATATACACCAAATTTGGCATTGAGTGACGTGATTGTATGACGAGCATAAATACCAAGTGGTAATACCAAGTGGAGCGTTGGACTCTACAGAGCTCACGCTTTGCTGTCATAGCGTTCGTGTACCAAGCGTGTACAATCATGCAAAGAGGGAGACGCCCGCATCGCGTTCCATTATGATCAACCCTGTCTCAATGGGCACAGGTGTTCCCGGAACACACTTTGGAAATTACAAACTGTCCGTCAATTTAAGCGCTGGGACGCGGATGGCGTCAGCACGATGCGCAAAGCGCGAGAAAACGAACGCATGCGAAACGGAGGCAGATTAGTCTCGCGTCTCGTTGCGATTCGCGATAAAAAATTTAAAAAGAAAACAGGTGCACATTCCGTTTGTGTGCCATCCCACTGAGAGTGTAAAAAAAAGAAGACCTGGCATAGTCAGTCGAATGGCCCCAAGCTTTCGCCGAACGCACTTTGGAATGTACAAAGTGTCCTATTGAGTGCCGTGGTTGTATGACGATCATAAATTACAAGTGGTAATAGGGAAATCATGACATGTCATGTGCAACATGACTTGCATGCCGCGCTCATGGCTCGCTCACGGCCGTCTCGCTAGCCTGATATACACCAACATTGGTATTGCGGGATGTGACTGCATAGCGAACATAAGTGGCAGGCGGTAACATGAAAATCTCGGCATGCATGTCATCTACAATGCCATTTACATGCCACGCTCATGGTGCGCTTGCGTCTAACTCGCTAGCTTGATATAAACCGAAATTGGTATTGCGCGACGTGGCTGTATGAAGAACACAAATGACGGGTCCTAACATGTAAATCATGACATGCATATGCATATGATTAGCTCCTTGCTGGGTGCTTCGCATTACATCGATTCCCACTGTGCGTGGGATCTGCCGGTTTTTTAAATGCGAAGCATTTCTTTGCGAACTTCGGCGACTTTCAGCGTACCTATCTATCTATCTATCTATCTATCTATCTATCTATCTATCTATCTATCTATCTATCTATCTATCTATCTATCTATCTATCTATCTATCTATCTATCTATCTATCTATCTATCTATCTATCTATCTAGCCGCCTACGACTTTGTGCTCTCCCGGCCGTATCGTTAATGGGATTTATACTAAATTTGGTATGGCATAACATGACTCTATGACGAACGTAAATGGATGGTCATATCATGATAATCATGACTGACTTGTCATGAAAAGTATGATTTACATGCCACGCTCATGGTGCGCTCGCGGCCGTTTCGTTAGCTTGATATACACCAAATTTGGGATTGAGTGATGTGACTGTATGACGAACATAAATGACAGGTGACAATATGCAAGTAATGACTTGTCATGTGCGACATTACTTGCATGCCACGCTCATGGCGCGCTCGCGGCTGTTTCGTTAGCTTGATACGCACCAAACTTGGTATTGTGTGACGTGACTGTATGACGAACATAAATGACAAGTGGTAATATGAAAATCATGACCTGTCATGTGCGACATGACTTGCATTCCATGCTCATGGAGCGCTCGCGGCCATTTCGTTAGCTTGATATACACCAAATTTTTGTATTGAGTGACATGGCTGTATACGAACATAAATGACAAGTGGTAATATGGAAATCATGACATGTCATGAGCGACATGACTTGCATTCCACGCTCATGGCGCGCTCGCGGGCGTTTCGTTAGCTTGATATACACCAAATTTGGGATTGAGTGACGTGACTGTCTGACGAACATAAATGACAAGTGGTAATATGAAAATCATGACTTGTCATGTGCGACATGACTTGCATGCCACGCTCATGGCGCGCTCGCGGCCGTTTCGTTAGCTTAATATACACCAAACTTGGTATTGAGTGTCGTGACTGTATGACGAACATAAATGACAAGTGGTAATATGGAAATCATGACATGTCATAAGCCACATGACTTGCATTCCACGCTCATGGCGCGCTCACGGCCATTTCGTTAGCTTGATTTACACCAAATTTGGTATTGAGTGACATGACTGTATAACGAACATAAGTGGCAGGTGGTAACATGAAAATATTGGCATGCGTGTCATCTACAACCCCATTTACATGCCACGCTTATTGGGCGCTTGCGTTCAGTTCGCTAGCTTGATATACACCAAAATTGGTATTGCGCGACGTGACTGTATGACAAACATAAATGACAGGTCCTAACATTTCAAAGATGACGTGCGAATTATGTAAAGTAGGATTTGCTCCTTCCTGGCTTCTTCTCATTACATCGATTCCCACAGTGCGTGGGATCTGCCTGCTTTTTCACTGACGCTCCGAGTGCCTTCCTTCGTGAAGTCAGCGCTTGCTCGCGATGGCATGACAGAAAGAGAGCAGCGCTTGCGCGCTTGATCTCATTCTGCCATAGATGTAAACGAACGTGAACGCGCTCTCGCCTGCGAAAGGCAACGCCGATGCAGACAACAAGTTACCCCGCAGGCGAGAGCTCGCGCAGCAGCGGCAAAGTGGCAACGCGGACAAGAAGCTGCTACTGAGGTGGTGAGAGCGTGGCATGCGGTGGCTCAACGTCTACGCACACAGCAAGCTACCCCGGAGGTGAGAACTCGGGAGGCAGCGGCAATACGGCAACGCCGACAACAAGTTGCTTCCTGGGAGCGATCACAAGCAATGGAACGACCCCGTGGAGAACGCAGTTGGGCGTCAACGGACATGAGGTGCAGTTCCGATTGGACACTGGTGCTGATGTATCAGCTCTGCCGGAGGATACATACCTCAACCTCAACTCAGCAGCGCCGCTGCGTGAGTCTGATAAGTTCCTCATCGGGCCCTCTAACGAATAGTTAGACATGCTAGGCATGATCGAAGCAACTGTGGGTTACAAGGGAGCAACAACTTCGGAGAAATTCTACGTTGCCCGAAACCTCAGTGAGCCACTTCTTGGATTGGGCCTCATAGAGAAGCTCGACAAATTAAGACGGGTGAGCGATCTTTCAGGTAACTGAACCCTGACGCTCTACTAGAAAAATATTCGCAACTCTTCTCTGGCCTCAGTGAAATCGAGCACTGTCTCACCATCAGACTAAAGCCAAATGCTGTGCCTTTCGCCATAACCTCTCCGAGGCGCATTCCCATCCCGCTGCACGACGCTGTTGAGGCTGAGCTGAAAAAGCTGGAAAGTCAAGGAGTGATAACAAAATTCCAAGCTCCATCTCCTTGGTGCGCGCCAATAGTCGTCATAGCTAAAAAAATGGCGACGTCAGGCTTTGCGTGTATTAAATCACGCTTAACAAAGGGGTACTCAGAGAGCATCACCCCATTCCAAGCGTAGAACACACCTTGGGACTCCTCGGAGGAGCAATGTATTAAGGCGAAAGCCTTTAATGTCTCATGCTCCCGTCCGTCCGGTGTCCGTCCGACGTCCGGTGTCCGTCCGTCCGTCCGTGCGTCCGTCCGTCCGTCCGTCCGTCCGTCCGTCCGTCCGTCCGTCCGTCCGTCCGTCCGTCCGTCTGTCCGTCCGTCTGTCCGTCCGTCTGTCCGTCCGTCTGTCCGTCTGTCCGTCCGTCCGTCCGTCTGACCGTCCATCTTTCCGTCTGTCCGTCCGTCCGTCCGTCTGTCAGAGCTCTGGCACGGAGCCAGGTGGCCGCCGGGATGCGCAAACGGAAGGCGGTCGCGTCAGACTCTACAGCGCTCGCGCTTTGCTTGCGTAGCGTCGCTGTGCCCAGCGTTTGCAATCATTCTGACCGACGCCGTCTCAATGGACACAGGCGTTCACGGAATACACTTTGGAATTTACAAAGGGTCCGTCAATTTAAGCGCTGGAACGCGGATGGCGTTCGCACTATGCGCAAATCGCGAGAAAATACTAACGCATGCAAACGGAGGAAGATTATTCTCGCGTCTCGCTGCGATTCGCGGTAAAAAAAATTAAAAGAGAAAACACGCATACAGTCGGTTTGTGTGTTATCCCACTGAGAGTGTAAAAATTGAAGGACACTTTGCACATTCCAAAGTGTGTTCGGCGAGAGCGTGTGGCCATTTCACTGACTATGCCATGTCTTTTATTTTTTACACTCTCAGTGGGATAACACACAAACCGACTGTGCGCGTGTTTTCTTTTTTTTAATTTTTTTACCGCTAATCGCAGCTAGACGCCAGACTAATCTTCCTCCGTTCGCACGCATTAGTATTTTCTCGCGCTTTGCGCATAGTGCAAACGTCATCCGCGTTCCAGCGCATAAATTGACGGACCCTTCGTAAATTCGAAAGCGTATTCCGTGAACGCCTGTGTTCATTGAAATGGCGTCGGTCATAATGATTGCAAACGCTGGGCACAGCGACGCTACGCAAGCAATGCGCGAGCGCTGTAGAGTCCGACGCGACCGGCGTCCGTTTGTGCATCCCGGCGGCCACCTGGCTCAGTGCCAGAGCTCGGACAGACGGACGGACAGACGGACGGAGAAACGGACGGACGGACGGAGAGACGGACGGACAGACGGACGGACGGACGGACAGACGGACGGACATGAGCATGAGACATTAAAGGCTTTCGCCTTAAAAGATAAAAGGCATTGCATAGTCAGTGGAATGGCCACACGCTTTCACCGAACACACTTTGGAATGTACAAAGTGCCCTTCAATTTTTAGATGTGAAGCATCTTATGGCGGAGCTTAATCCGGTGTGCGGCGTGACATCCCTTACTGCGCATGCGCGTCCCCCCTCTATCCTCTCCTACGCTTCCCCCTCTCTCCTCCAGGCATCCCTGCCCGCGGCGTCCACACTCCCACTGCGCATGTGCGTCCCCTCCTCTCTCTCCTCTCCTACGCTCCCCCCCTCTCTCACCTCGTGACGCCGACGCAGGCAGCGTCTGCTAGCGAGTTTCTTGGTTGAAAAAACCGACTGCTCGCGCTGCACAACCGTTCACTGGCCACTCCGTACATATGGCGATGGATTTCGACCTGCAAGGTGGTGCCGGTGGGAGATTTCTCCTGTGCGCTGTTGAACAATAAAAATTCGCAGCGTGCGCGTTAACTAAAAGCGGACTGCGGGTCTCTGTGTCCAGTCGGAGTCTTCTGTCTCTCATTGCCCATTAGCAGCGATTGACATGTTCCAGTAGGAAACACCACTCCATCACTGCGTGCTTTGCGCCTCCCCAGTTTTCTCTCCTGCGCAACGCTGCGATGAGCGCCAGCGTCAACGCCGCCGCCAGTGTAAGCGTTAGCGCCCGCTGCTTCACATCTACACATGGTTCCCTTTAGCGGGAGATGGTGCAATTTTTTTCTCGAATCTCGATGCGCACTCGGGAATTTACCAAATCAAGGTGGATCCAAAGTCATCTGAACTGACCACGTTCATCACTCCTCTCGGGAGATATAAGTCTAACAGGATGCCCTTTGGAATCTCAACAGCTCCGGAGCATTACCAAAGGATGATGAGTCACGTACTCGAGGGCTTGAAAGGAGTCGTGTGCCACATAGACGACGTGCTATTGTGGGGAGAGACCAAGCAGTCCCACGACGAGCGTCTTGCCCTAGTACTCGAGCGGTTACTCAAGGCAGGTGTGTCGATGAACAAAGAGAAGTGTTCCTTCTACCAAAATAGCGTGAGGTTTCTGGGTCACATCATTGATCGAAACGGCGTGCGTTCAGACGAGGGTATGATTGAAGCCATCGTTAAGATGAAGCCGCCAAGCGACGTGACAGAGATCAAGCGCTTCCTCGGGATGACCAACTTCGTATCTCGCTTCATTCCGAATTTCGGTGACATCGCGCACCCGCTGACAGAGCTTTTGCGCAAGTCCAACCATTTTGTCTGGGACGTCGCACAGCAGCATGCTTTTCAAGAAATTAAAGAAGCCTTAACTTCACAACCCGTCCTGGCTCTCTATGACCCGAGGCAAAGACTCATCGTCTCATCAGGCGCCTCAAGCTACGGTCTGGGAGCAGTTCTGTTCCAAGAAGACACGCACGGCAATCGGAGGCCAGTCGCATACGCTTCAAAAACGTTGACATCAGCTGAAGCAGGCTACTCTCAAATTGAGAAAGAAGCTCTCGGAATAACATGGGCATGTGAGAAATTGAGGCACTACCTCATCGGGCTTCATTTCAAGATAGAAACTGATCACAAGCCTTTGGTGCCCATCCTTTCCACTAAAGGCATCGACAGCCTAACACACATACTACAGCGTCTTCGTCTGCGCATGATGCGGTATGACTACGAGACCACATTTATACCGGGCAAGCAGCTCATTACAGCCGATGCTCTCTCTCGTCAACCACTTGCAACACAAGATTCCGGAGATATCTCACGCGAAGTATCAGGCTACGCAAGTGTCGTAGTAGGCCTTTTGACGTCAGAGGTGGCAAGCCTTCAGAAAGTTGCCATGGCGCAGAAGCGTGATCCTACATGTAAAGCTGTAGAAGCATTTACGACAAACGGGTGGCCAACGCACAAGAGTAAGACTCCGAAAGTCTGCCGTGAGTACTGGCAATTCAAGCATGAGCTCACAGTACACGACGGCGTACTATTAATGGGCAACCGGCTTATCATTCCCCAATTTTACGGAAGGCAACACTGAACGCCTTGCACAGGAACATGAGGGAGAAGTCAAGTGCTCGCGACTTGCCCGACAGACGTGCTGGTGGCCTGGGATCACTAGAGACATCAAAGACTTGATAGAAAAGTGTCCCAACTGCATAGAGCATCGACAACAAAGGAGCGAGCCGTTAATGCCAACGACACTTCCGAACCGACCCTGGCAGCGACTCGGTGTCGATCTCTTCTGCGCGAAAGGTTCCACATATCCCTTAGTGGCTGACTACTACTCGCGCTACTTCGAGATTGCACTCCTCGAAGATCAGCGGCGTGCAACAAGCATACAGAAGATGAAATCAATCTTCGCGCGCCACGGCATTCCAGATACTGTTGTAACCGACAACGGGCCGCAGTTTCATCCTTGCAATACATCTGAGTTTTCGAAATTCGGGAGGGAGTGGGGATTCAAACACATGACATCAAGCCCGAAGTACCCACAGAGCAACGGATTCGCCGAGGCGGCAGTCAAAATCGCCAAACAGAAGATAGCCAAGGCAGCTGATCCCTATAAGGCTCTTCTGGCGTACCGTGCAACACCTCTGCAGAACGGCTATAGCCCAGCAGAGCTACTTTTCGGCCGGCGTGTTCGCACCACAGTTCCGATTTCTCCACACATGCTGAAACCGACGCTCGCAGACAGTCAGCGACTTCAAAAGACCGAGCAAGGAATCAAGCAGCGCCAGGAAAGGAACTACAATCGTCGCCGCGGTGTCCGTCGTTTACCTATCCTGAACCCAGGGCAGCAAGTGTGCATTAAAGACTTCAAACGCAGGGGTACCGTCCTAAAACAGGCTGCCTCGCCACGTTCATACTGGATCCAGTGCGAAACGGGCAGTGTCCGCCGCAACAGAAGACATCTCGTCAAAGACAGCGCAGGTGTGGCATTGGACAATCATCCGGCATCGCTCGACATGCCATCTCGTCTGTCTGTTCAGGCTCCAGGCATGAAGCAACCGGCAACGACGCAGTTAACACAGACCTCGCCATCACCATACGTCACCGCGCATGGGAGAACAGTGCGCACACCTGCACGGTTCCGTAACTAATGGGGGGGAGATGTAGTGTCAGGTCAGTCAGGTGTCATCTCAGTGCATCGGTGTGCTTACAAGCGCCATCACTGACGCGCGATAGAAACAGCGGACGGCCTCGAAGATGCCCTACGGTTGATGTGCACCGGAGGGTATGTGGAGAGAGTGACGCTCACGAGTTCGGGTCTCAGGTGGCACGGGCTTCAAGGGTTTCAAGTATCCAAGAGGCGCGTGATCTACTTGGGGGCATTGGACGCTCGACTCGCATCGCGGTACGACGCATATAGGGCGTTGCCCAGTCATGTAGCGCTAGTAATTTAAACAAACCAGTTTTATTATTCAACTCATCAGCGCATCACTATAGAACAGAGCGTTGCAACTGCTTCGATAGCTCAGTCGATTGAGCATCGGGCGCTTTTCGTCGCGGCCCACGGAGTCAGAGGTTCGACGCCCGGCGAAGGAACTTTTTTCTGAATGTTTTTTCTTTCGCATTTCGTAGCGTTAATTTCACAACGTCCTTTTCGTGACGGAAATACGTCAAGAGAATCGACATTTGGGCTAGTTGGTTGATATGCATGGTATAGCTGTTATTAAGCGCACTTCAACGAAGACAAATTTGACAGGAACACAAGACAAGCGCTTGTCTTGTGTTCCTTTCTCGTTTGTCTTCGTTGAAGTGCGCTTAATAACAGCTATACCATGGAAATACGTCACTAGAGTCTTGGTGGGCCCCGGCATAACACACTTTCGTGTTAAAAAAAAAAAAGAAGGGGTGGCACCGAAAGCGGCGTGAATCGCGTAGATGCGACTACTCCCACTTTGGCGCCAGAAGACGGGTCACACCACGGTTGATTAGAGAAAGCAAGAGTGTTCTTTTGTTGCGGGGTTTTTTGAGGAGCCACGAACTCTTGGAAAATAATATTGGCGATCAGGTCATCAATACTCCACTGCATGTATTAGTTACTTCGGAAACAAATATCTTACATTAAGTCGTTTGGGCTTTCATCCCCATTCAGAGTCGCGCGGAAATTCTAGGTCACAGACGTTGACATCAATTGTTGCCGTTCAAAAATTCCGCGAAAAGCAGCGGCTTCACGGTATGCTCATATATGGCAGGATACAGGGTCTCGCGCATGCCACAACCTTCGTTTTTTGTCTATTTTTGGTTGTAAAGGCGCGTGGCTGTACGGTATCTAGCGCCAACGCGGATGGCACTGTCGAAACACCGTTCACGTTTGTGCCCGTGTGTTGCAAAGTGACGGAACAGGCCGCACTTTATTTTTTTCATCGAGCGGACGTGGCCTAAATATAAGGCACTGAACGATCTGCCGTGGCTTCGTGGTACGGGTGGCGCCCCTCGCCGAAGCGCACCTGGCAGCCTTTGAAGGGAAGCGCAGAACGCAATGCGGTTGCACCGTGGGGTAAAGTGTGAACACATAAACTATTTTTGTAGCGTTAGCTACACTGGCCTAAGCCAAACCCGTTTCGCGCGCCTCATCAAGAGCCGTGCTGCGCATGCGCGAGGATCAGTGATGTCACACAGCTGGCGCACCGGAGCCGGCACCTCCCGCGCACTCCGGCGTCGCCGCGCGCGACTGACCGCTGCCGGTCTGCACATTCCAGAGGAGTGACGTCGTAGCCGTGGTAGACGCAGTGGCGCCGGCGCGCGCGCGCAGCTGTTCGCCTTCGCTGTGCAGTCGTCGTCTGACACTACGCTGGAGCCGCGGCGCTTCTGACTGGCGTTTGCCAGTGTGGTATAGCCATGGAGAAGGAGAGCTCAAATGCTGCTCAACGGCGCAGAAGAGCGGAGAAGCTTGACTCATCGGGTCCCAAAGTAGTTGCCAGGCAATTAGCGTCCCAAGCTGGGATTTGGGATTCATGGAAGTAGGATTTGAGCAGCATTTGGGATTCACCACCATTCATCTTGTCTATCAGAGACAGACAATTCCAAATACTGCGTTGGGGCCATAGAGACGGCAGCGTGTTACTTCACTGATCACCGAGCCGTATTTGTGGCAATAGAGAAGCAACTTGACATTGAGCAAAAATTAATATACATGTGCCACATAATACGTATACCGTGTGTGTGTGTGTGTCATTGGAGCAGCAGTAAGCATGATAATCAAGCTAATCCTAGACAATCTAGACAATCAGGAAAGCTAAAAATAATCAGCTGAAGCTTTGCTAACGCTACGTATATCTTGGCATAGCCGAGCTAAGCCACTGCAACATTTTTTTCTTTCGCCGTGGCTTTACCGGAAAAGAACTGAAAAAAGAGACAATAGCACATCACAAGTGTGCGTGATTACAGAAAACTTTTCGGAGCTGAAATGTGTACACTCTGGGTTATGACTGACAGCGTGACTTGCCCTGGCCTTTTTCACCACGTATTTTCACGAAAACAAAAACATCTAGAGCATTAAGTTCAGATTTAGTTTCGGTTTATTCACTTATGCGTGAATCATACAGAGACGCAGAGTTTCGCTCTTGTGGGCCTGCGCATTAAGACTGAAACAAAAGCAATAGGAAAGCAGGATATACACAAAATGAGCGGGCCGAGAAAAGAAAAAGCGAAGCGCAGGGTAAATACAAAAACGCGCCAGTCAACATTACTTGAGGTACATTCGAGATCTATTATTACTCTTTCGTTCGCGAATGTAGTCGCGATATAGACGCAATTCGATCACAGCACTCGAGAAGACTTGGGAAAGTTCCTAAACATGCAGGCAAGGCCTGTCCCGAGTGCCGGAAATGTAACTGTTACAAAAGGGAAGTCTGGTGACAGTAAAGTAGAACAAAAAGGAAGTACGCCTGCCGATATTGCAGCACGAAAAATGTTTCTGCATATCCAGGTGAAAAGGCCCAGCCGGCTGTAGTGCATGAGCACATCACCTGGAGGCTTCTCTTGTAGCAAGCCACTGTGATTTGCTGTTTCCGCAGTATCTTAGAAATTAACATAATGCATAACAACCAAAGTAATGCTTAATAATAAAAATGTAGGATATTTCATAGCAGGGTAAATATGTTTCACTGTCGTATTTTTTAACCAGATATTTTCCATGATACCATGCTTCAATATTTCAGGCAAAGGGATCGATGCAATGCAACATTTTACAATGGAAGTATAGGAGATCTTGGCGCTATGACATCCGATTGCAAAGGTAAGTTTCGTAGCTTGCATCCAAACAACAGGGATTGGTAACACGGACGTATGTTGCTGAGAGATATTGTGAATAAAATATATACAAGCTCTTCTTACCTTCCGCCTTAAATAGCTACCTAAATAGCTTGAGGGGTCCGCGGCGACACAACAGCTGTTAATGGTTGCGTAAGCCATATGTATCAACCAGAGGACGCTGGGCAACCTTCTCAGAATACCTAGCGGTGTTCCCGGACGCTAGACTTTGCTCTTGAAACGATGCTTTCTCGGCGACCCTTGAACGGTTGTTTTAAAGCGAAGCTTTTATTCCTGAGCAAGTCTCGTCGGCGTTGTGGGTGTGGCCACAAAGAAAAAATAAAAGAGAAAGAAAAGTCCCCGATGATTACTATGCTGCCTAATGCGAATTTTTAGTGCAGCTCTTTGCGTAATCAATTGAGCCGCGAATGCCTTGGTAACCAGGAGATCACGGAAAGAAGAGAGTGGGCGCGTTCCACAACTGCCGCCGCAGATAGGCCTCCGTTCATGCAGCGATTTATTTCGGCAGACGCCCTCGCTGCATACCTTAGTGATGAAGTCATAGGCGACCGCACCACGGCGTGCACTACCGTGGCGCTGCTGCTGGCGGACGCGGAACCTGTCGTCTCCACGCTGTCGTTTCGTCCTCCTCACGCTCTCCTCGGTGTCACCGTCTTTCATCCTTCACTACCCTTCGCGTTCGCTCTCTTTTGTCCTCGTTCGTTTTGCTGATTACAATGACGCTGACGTAACTCAACGTAAGAACGAGTGCCTAAGAACTGCGCCCTAAAACTTGTTGATTATGCGCTAACTTGTGCCCAGAAAAATGGATGCAAATTTTAAGCGTCACCTGGGGCATTCCACACACAAAGTGTCTCTCCGACCAACGCACGTCTTCTTTTTTCTCCCAAGCCTCGCAGGTCAACCACCTTCTCGTGCCCTTGCGCGAGAGGCATGCCTTGCGCTCTCATAAGCAGCGCGAGCAGGCACGAGGCACTGCAGACACTAACGCAGCGGCTACTTGCGTTCCGCGTTCACTCTCTTTAGTACTTGTTCGCTCTGTCGTTTACACCGACGACGGCGACGACGATCAACTAAGGAACGGGCGCCTAATAGCTGCGCCCTGAAACAGCAGCCGCGAGCGCACTGAAATTGAGTCCTGGTAGGTGAGCCGGCCACACGCGTAATTGTAAGCACCATTTCTTAATAATTGATGCTGTCTCAAATGCGAGCTTGTCGGCGATGAGCCATTTATGATAGGTCGTGTTAATCTTTTGTCGACGTTAACCAGGTGACCCGTCATTTCACGTTGTCAGAGAGATTGCCTGGATGTAAACGCCTGGACATACACGTCTGACCGTCGTCGTTGCCTGTAGGGAGTGCGCGTTCAGCTCCTAAGAACGTTGATGAAGGTGCGATTTTCGGCATGGAGAAAGGAAACAGTTATGAGGAAGCATTTCACATTGCGATAGAAGGAAGGAAAGACTGAAATAAACTAAAAGAGAAAGAGAAAGGACCATAGAAAGAGAAAGAAAGAAAAAAAAGAAGGAAAGAAAGAAAGAAAGAAAGAAAGAAAGAAAGAAAGAAAGAAAGAAAGAAAGAAAGAAAGAAAGAAAGAAAGAAAGAAAGAAAGAAAGAAAGAAAGAAAGAAAGAAAGAAAGAAAGAAAAGTAGTTCGGAAATCTTTCAGTGTCTCTGAACAGGGAGGAAGTGCAAAAGGGGTACTGAAAGCAGAAGGCTTGCAAGGGGAGGTTTGAATACAATCGACTGATCAGAACGAACAGAAGATGGCTGTTGCCTCGAGTGGTCTAAGGGAATGAGGGACCGTGTTACATATTGTAAATCTTCGTCACGGTATTTTTTTCATGAATCTTAACAGCGCAGCTGTAGCCAGCCGATATAAATTCTTGATGACCGTCCTCCAAACTTTCTACCTAGTACGAAAGCGAAATTCAATGAGAGGGAACTAAGCGGGCGAGAGGGAAGCGTAGTGTGTTGTGTTCAGCCTGGTAGCGAAACAGGAACGATGATGATTGAGTGAAGCTATATAGAGAGGAGGCGAGCAACGGTGAAGCTATGCAATAAGCGGAGTAGCTGGTGTGCAGATGAGAAGAGAGCGGTAGAGAGTTTCGCGCTCTCTAGTCTCCACACTTCGAGTTAGCACTGAAATGTTCGACTCCTTCGCTTCACATGCGTTCTGGAACGTTCGGAGATGGCAAGAACCAAGATGAGCACCGAAGAAGAATCTCTGATTTTTGGGCAAGTTCGTTTTCCAGCACCGATCACTCAAGCGCGCGCAAAAAAGGACAAAGGGAAGTGACGAGAACAAAAGCGCTTAACAACCTTCTTCACTTCACATCCCGTCGCTCGAGGCCTCCTTGGTTGGCTGTCTCGAAGATTTTTGAGCATCTCGATCGAAGACTTAGCGCACGAAAACACGAGAACGCAAGGTAGGGACGAGGACACTTCGAGTCTTCGATATGATGTACCAACTAGCCCACCAGTCTGTTTTAGTGAACTTATTTTTGTGCACTTTTTGCCACATGCACTTGATCTTGGTTGATTGATTTTTAGTGCATTTAACCCTTCCGTCGGGAATGCTGCAAGGGTTTGCAAGGTCCTACGGGCAGAATGGCATCGGCAGGCGCGAATCTACAGCGATCTCCTCTACACAAGGCTGCGTGATCCTTCGCAACCGTCTGGTGGACTTGGAGACCTACGCTGCTATTTTACCGTAGTGGATCGCTGTACGGAGTGCATGTGGCAAAAAGTGCTCAAAAATCATCGACACAGCCAACCAAAGAGGCATCGAGCGACGGGATGTGAAGTGAAAAAGGTTGGTAAGCGCTTGTGTGGTCGTCCCCTCCCTTTGTCCTTGTTTGCGCGCGCTTGAGTGATCATTGAAGAAGAAGCTGCCTGATTTGAGCGCTGCCAGGTATTGCATCGGACATAGCTTTAGCACACAAAACACGGCGCCAAGCAATGGCCAAGCTAAAACTGGTGCTTCCAACTCTGCTGTTTAATCAGCCTTCGCCAAGTCAAGTCAGGTGAATCTGCGCACACTTTTTTTTTACTTCGTTACTTTATCCGATCATAATTTTTTCTTCGTTTCGTCGGCTTCCCTTCGCAACGAACCCCCTCCTACGTACTAGTTCGCCTTAAGAATCCCTAGTGGGCTTATGATTTAGGAAGCAATCATGACTATTTCATGATATAGTGTAACATGCGTGGACTACGTGATAAGAGCCACAAAATGTAAATATCATTTATTGAAGAACATTGCCGATCAGGCTAAAAATGAAAAAAAAAAACTTAATTTTTAATACTTAACATCTGTTGATGGGACGCGTTAAGCACGTTTCCGGCAGTGAGAAAAAGAAAAGAGTTCCTTAGTTTCTGATTTTGCGCACTAAATGGAGCGTGCTATCATTTGGTAAACATCAGAACATTTGCTTCCGACTTCATCCGAGGTGACAAGAGATTTATAGAATCACTGGAATATGACTTTCTTTTTTGTGCAGACGCAGACGAAGACAGCTATTTTTTTGATGATGATGTAATAAGCAGTAAAATGGAGCTGATGTACACTGAACCAAACTGTAGCGTGTTCTTCGTAGAGTCCGCAGCGCAAGATCGACCACCAGGTATGGGATGTTTAATTGAATTTCAGAGTGCGCCGTGCATGACGAATGCTGTTGAAGAGGCAGCGTATGGGCGACCTCTTGAAGAGCGTGGGTCATATTTGAGTGATTTCATGCCAAGTGTAACCATTGGTGGAGCTTATACATGTCAGATTTTCGTCATAAAATTTATACCTATTTCCTGTACCGCATCGAGTATCGTGGCAAAACATTTTTTGCGCGAAAAAAAAAAAACT
The DNA here is from genome assembly GCA_030522465.1 of Rhipicephalus appendiculatus. NCBI lineage: Eukaryota > Metazoa > Arthropoda > Arachnida > Ixodida > Ixodidae > Rhipicephalus > Rhipicephalus appendiculatus. The sequence goes on from JALIZH010013165.1 coordinate 39,346, forward strand.
GTCACGACCACGGCGCCTCCCTAAGTTCGCTTTTAAAGTGTGCCTAACACGAAAATAAATATAAAATCTCTGTTCGTGCGTCGAGCTTTAAAGCTCTGCTTGCGATGTTACACAGGTTCTGTTTAATTGTCTTCCTAACTATTCTGAAATTTCGGAGTTTAACTGCAAGTTACGTATTTTGAAAAAACAAAAATCTTCAAAGTTAGCGATTTTTTCTTAAGCTAACTAGAACTTTCTCTAAGCAATCTTAATGTTGATAAGGTGTTAAGCAAAGTCTATTTTCATACAAAAATAACTGGATGTGAAATCTTAGTCAAATCTTCCCGAATAAAATTGTGAAATCATCGAAAATATGCGACCTGTCGCATATTTGACCATATTGTTTGTGCTGATGCGCTTTACGTAAACATCTTCCTTGGGTGGCGTTTGATAGAAGACTTCATTGCTAAGTAATGATGAAAGTATAATAAAATATTTTTTTCTTTAGGAAGAAAATAATTTTTCAATGGAGCCCTCCGAACTCACCGTGCATTTCTATTTGTTGCCACCTCGACACAAAGCACGAGGTCGCCCTTGCAGCTGACAGTCGTCAAAGGTGTTGGAAAAATGCGAGCCACATGTCACATGTCACATGTCACATATAAATTTGCTTGGCGGGCCCATTGGGAACTAATGGCGCAAGAGAACGGCTTACAGTATCACTAACACATTTTACTACAGGCCCGTCTGCAGAATTGGTATACAGAGTAAAAAGTTTAAGCAATGTGTGGTATCTCTTTCACTATGTGCTTTGCGGCGAAGTGGCAACAAAAAGAAATGCAGGGTGCGTTTGGAGGGCCCAATTAAAACAAAGATATTTTCTCCCTTAATGCAAAAATGATCTGAATAGACTTTCTTCATCACTTAATAATGAAGTCTTGTATCGAATGCCACGTCATGAAGACTTTCACTTGGACCGCATCAGTTTGAAAAACTTGGTGAAATATTCGACAGGTCGCACACGTTCGTGAATCAGCGAAGGGCCCACAACGTGAACGTACGGAGCTGCTCAGTCAGTTGATGCTTTTGCTGCTGACGATGATGCTTAAACATGCCTCAGCGCTTTGTAAAGGGTGGGCCTTTATAACAGCCATTCGTTGCGCATGTCACATGTTTTGACCCCTAGAGATATTCTATGCTCCTGCCACGCAATATTACATGCATAACGGGGACTCGTTCCAGAACATATAATTCATATAGTATTTTTGCCGAGTCAGTTGCAAGCAATGCCATGGCTCTGAGGTAAGACACCCACTTGCCACACACAAGGCCTGGGTTCGATTCTCACTTGAACGGAAGATTTTATATGCCAAGCATTTCTTTGCATACTGCAAGCAGTTTTAGCGTGGTTATCTATCTTAGAGCTGTGCACGGGCCAAATTTTCAAGCCCGAGCCCGGCCCGGGCCCACTGACTGCGTCGAAGGCCCGCCCGAGCCCGACCCTAAAGGGCTTCGAGCCCGTCTGGCCCGGCCCGACGTACACAAACACAAACCCGGGCCCGGTCCGGCCCGACCCTACGAAAGTTTGCTGCGGAGACAAGATACCACTTTTTCATCATGTGGCATTTTATTCAACATATCAAAGTTAAACATACCCAAACGACACATCTTAGTGTGTATATACAGATTACAAGTTGTGTAAAAATAACAAGCTGTGCAGTGATTCGGACTTCAGCGAAACGCGACGCTCCTGCATCACATATCCCGTCGAACTGAAGTTCCGTTCGCTGCTCGCACTGGTAGCCGGAATCGCAAATATTTTTTCGCAAGCATAGCAAGCTTGGAATAATTAGACTCTTTGTTCTTCCAGAAGTTTAGTGTCTGTGATGCAGGACAGGAGGATGATTGCATGGATAAATAATCACAAAGGTGATCTGTGTGCTCATCGCTAAGTGCTAGAAGACAATTCCGGCACAACGTCTATACTTTTGGTTTGATGCGGGTTTTGCACCTGGCCCGGCCCACCCGATGCCCGAGATGAGTAGCCCGAGCCCGGCCCGGGCCCGAGATGGGAAGACGTCCGCATACCCGAGCCCGGCCCGCGGGCCGGGCCGGGCTCGGGCTTTCGGGCTACCCGGAGCCCGTGCACACCTCTAATCTATCTATCTATCTATCTATCTATCTATCTATCTATCTATCTATCTATCTATCTATCTATCTATCTATCTATCTATCTATCTATCTATCTGTCTGTCTGTCTGTCTGTCTGTCTGTCTGTCTGTCTGTCTAGCCGCCTACGTTTGGGTGCTCTCGTGATCACCCCCCTTAACTTGGCGTGAACCAAATTCAGTATGAGAGGGTAAGATGGTTTGACGAATATGACTCGCTGTCATGGCATGAAAAATGTGGCAATCCCGTCGCGTACGCCGTCAAACCCTGTCCGCCAGACATGTGTGGCACATACCCGTACACCACGGGCGGGTATGTGCCACAGGCATTCGAATGTCGCAGGTTCGGTCCCTGCTGGCGGCAAGTTATCTTTTCGTCCACTTTTCTTTCTTCACATTTACATTACAATTACTTCCAATAATATCCCCTATACTTCCATTGGCATCATTGTCTGTTAGTTCTGTTAGGGTATGTGCCACAGCCCTAGTGAAAAAATTCGTATGTACGGAAGATACGGATCCGTACATACGGAATTATGGTATTACGGATCCGCATGATACGGATCCGCATAATCCATATCCGCATAATCCATATATATTGATTATACGGATCGGTATCCTTCGTATAGACGGCTTCCATTTCTACGGAAATATGATATTATGGATGCCATAATACCATAGTGATTTTGGTTTAGCGAGTCCATGCAATGCAGACAAGGTCTTCCATTAAGTCAGAACTTGTTAGAGGACAGCTTAATCGAGAGATCAAAGTAAACTCAGTAATATTTATTCTGCACATGTACGCGCAGAATAAGCCTAAACGATGTGCACTGTCAAATGACAACACCCTCGCATGCACCACGCAAAAAAGAATACGCACTGTCAGACAAGACGACACCCTGGCACACACCACCACACACACACTTGCTCACGTCTGCCACCACTGGTTATGCTCCATGTGTCGAGAATGTAGAAACAGTGGCAGTTCTCACACGCAGAGTAAGCATAAACAATGCGCACTGCCAGGCGACACGACACCCGGGCACACCCCAATCAGAATAAGCATAATCAATGCACCCGGTCAGATGACACGACACCCTGGCACACGCCACAACACATGCAGTTGTTCACACCTGCTGCCATTGACCATGCCAGATGTGACGAGAATGTAGAAACAGCAGCAGATCTCACGCGGCACTGCAAATCACGCGGCACTGCACGGGTATATCAGTAAAAAATCGCAGCAGCAAGGAAACGTGGCACGCGCAATTGCTTAGACGCGGCAGCGTGCGATACACTGGCAGGAGCGCCTCAAGCCACGAAAGACAAGCCCAACGTAGGTGGCGGCGCGCCGCGATGGAATGTAACGTAATACCATGGTGGGTGAGAGGGAAAGACGACGGTCGCCGAGGGAGCGTTTGACCAACACCACCTAGACTAGGTGGTGTTGGTTTGACGGGCACAGAAACTATAGAGGAGGCGAGGGAGGCCCCTCCCTCTTAGGTGACAAGAGGGAAAAGCCCCCCCCGTGCACTCGCCTGTGGTCATGGGTTCAGGTAGAACACCATACTTTCCGTATACTACTTATTGCCACGTGGATCTTTCCGCATAGCGCATACGGATTCCGTTTGTTCTTTCCGTATCCCATGCGGTTTCCGCATGTTCCGTATCATACTTTCCGTATATTCCGCATCGCCGTATGAGTCTATCCGTATAACAGATACGGCATCCGCATGTTCCTTAAGGCTACATCCGTACGCCCATACGGAATTCCTCATGCACCATATGATACTTCCGTATGTTCCTTACCATTTCCGTAAACATCCATATACGTGCGTACAAAATCCATATATTTTATACGGAAAATATGCGGAATCCGTATGTTTTCCGTATGACGGCATGCGGATTTTTTCAGTAGAGAGGTGATTGACAGTTCCTATCTACCCAGGAACGACGAGAACAGACATTTATAAGAAAAAGCTGACATCGACAGCGTTGACCCAACGACTGCAACGAATAAATGTCCGTGTACCAGAAGGAAATTAACCCCAGCATTCTGCGTGACAACCAAGTATTCTAGCACAGAACCATGGCAGGTCTCGGAACTGCTATTCAAATCAACGCTAATGTTCGTGAAACGTCAATTGTGTTTGCAGTGCTGGCTATCCAATGTTATAAACATTACATATGTACTCCTATAATACAGCCGTCACGTCGGGTTAACGTGAATTGTTGTTAAGCGCCATCCACTGAAGTTGATTTATGTAGCATATTCCAGGGCTACCATCCTCGCCAGCACAAGCGCTAAATAGCTTACCGCTTCTGGTATTAGTAATACCCATGTTGCAGTTGTGGCATCGCTACGCAACTGCAAACAACTGGGTGGTAAATGCATCAGCAAACGGCTCGTGTACCTTTCTACGCACTATAACCTAAACTCTTCGTACTGCGACCGCTTATACGACAAAATGCACGAAAACCGATTCTTTCCAGGGGGCGGCCGTATTCCTATGCACCAACGTGTTGCAGTTTGGTCATTTCGAATGAAAAAGAGTTATCTGCTAGCTGTAGTTCGTTATAACATTACGACATGTTGCTATCGCATTCACTGCTTCGCCCGTTCGGGGAAACAGATTTTTTTTTTCAAATTCAAGGGACAAATTTCCCTCCCAACCAACTCTTGAGACTTTAAAGCAACCCCCCGCTCCGCTTCTCTGCAAAGGCAGACATTTTGTACGTAAGCTGCCACTGACATTTTGTAGACTCGGAGTCAAAGTGGGATTTACCCAATTCCTATGGCACATACCCGTTTACGATGTCAGTCAGTCAAGAACTTTATTGAAAGGTCCTGAGTAATTTTGGCCGCCGGGTGATCCACCAGGGACACCCTAGCAGCTGCTACCGTAGGCGACGCCCAAGTCGGGGCGGGAACGTGGTGGCCTTCCGCCAGTTCTTGGGCCCTCTGGACTGTTAATGAAAATTTTCTTATCGGCCGAAACAGTGCCACATACCCGTTTCATGACGATAGTTTTCGTACTCTACATTTGCGAACCAGTGGTGAGTAGTGGGACTTACGCAAGTGCTTAGGCAAATACCCGTTTATCAATTCTGAAACGGCATACAACTTACGACTAGCAAAAACAGCTTCGCTGTTAAACAACATGCAGTTGCTCTCATCGCGAAGGCTGTAGGAAGTGAGCAGCAGTAATTCACCCGACCTTCGCAGAGGGACTCAAAGAGCGTGTGTTGAGGGGCTAATTGACAAGCTATTATGTGTACTGAAACACAGCTTGGGAGGAAGCACCAGAGTAGAAGTGAACAGGACGAACGCCGTTTGTGAATGTCGCTGAGGGATCTGCGTTCCTTCCGCGACGCTCTTGTTCATGGACAAGCAAAACTTTTTCTAGGTGACCTAGGGCAAGCACGCCCTGGCGTTCCAACCATGTGGCCTGCAAGGGCTTCATGGCGGGAAAACACACCTTTATTAACGCGATAGCGCTAAAGAGCTCGTTTCGCAGAAACTCCGGCGTCGGCGTCGTTGGTTGTGAGCGAAAAATCATCATCTTATCCGTGACCGAAAAATCGAGAAAGATGGAAATAAAATAAATAATAAAAATTTCCGGGTCCGAATTAGGATCGAACCTAGACCGTACCGTCGCAAGCAGGTGTTCTACCACACACCCACGCGTCTGCTTGGAAATGCAGTAAAAATAACTTTCATGCTTTACAAACACACGCGTCCTGTATACAGGCGTCCCAATACATGTATTATTGCAGTAATATTGCGTGGTACAAGCGTACATTACCATCGGGCGCAACAACATGTGATTATCATAACTTCTTCGTGGTTTAAAGCCGGCCACTCATTATAAAAGCCACAGACGTTACTGCGCGTATTCCCTTAAGACCACGTAGTAGGTGCATAGCAAGTTCGAAAACGTTACTCTCAATTCCCCCGCATAATTGCTCGTGGTTTAAAGCATGCTCCCCATTACACAGAATGCAGCCATATGCGATAGCTTCACAGACACAAGCCACTTTCAACTTTATCGGTACATTGCAGTAATCCACAATTTAAACTTCTCGGGTAACATCATACAATAAAAAGTATGTACCGAGTGGTTGAAGTACGTACTAGGGACAGGAAATCGCTATCGCGTTCGACTCTTAAAGGCGAATCTTAAGGGTCCCCCCAATTTTTCTGTTATGCGAATGTGCCCTCTTTGCTATACATTGTTATGCAAATGTGCCCTCTTTGCTATACGTTTTTACCGCCATTGCTATACATTGATTGGCATGCATGACGCCAGGCGGCGACATAAGGCGGCAATATACGATGGCAACATGTTCCCCTTCCTCCTCCGCCTGCCACCTTTGCCTCCTCCGCAGCCTCACTTACCCTTCCCGCCCCGTTGTCGTACATTGCTATGCTATACCGGGTGTCCGAGCTATCTTTAGCCAAGAGTTAAAAAATACAATATTTGAGGCAGGCGAGTGAAATCAGTTGAATATTGCTTACAGCTACCTTGAGCACTACAGGTAATTTTTTCTTTTGTAATTAACGAATTTGTTCATTAGAATTAATTTACTAAATTGATAAATATTGACTTTACGCGAGAAATGAGAGTTGCAAAGTTCGAGGGCGTCTTCAGAAACCCCCATGGCATCATTTGCGATAAAGAAAGTTTTACGCGTACCATTTTTTCCGCGCTGCAAAGAAAGCCCGCGAAATTCAAAAAATAACACGTGACTAGCGCATTCGCGCGCCGCGACCATGCTGCTCTCAGCCGTGGTTTGAGCGAACAAAATCAGCTGCGACCACGACCCGCCGGCTGCGTTGCAGCGGTAGGACGATAAGTTAATGGTGGTTTCTTGGCCACCATTTTTTGTATTTCGCGGGCTTTCTTTGCAGCACGGAAAAAAATGTTACGCGTAAAACTTTCTTTATCGCAAATGATGCCATGGTGGTTTCTGAAGACGCCCTCGAACTTTGCAACTGCCGTTTCTTGCGTAAAGTCAATATTTATCAAGTTAGTAAATTAATTCTAATTAACAAATTCGTTAATTCCAAAAGAAAAAAAATTGCCTGTAGGGCGCAAGATAGCTGTAAGCAATATTCAACTAATTTCACTCGCCTGCCTCAAATATTGTATTTTTCAACCCTTGGCTAAAGATAGCTGGGACACCCTGTATATGGCCATGTTATACGTGGTTTTCCCTGCGTTAAGCCAAGCAACACGAGAAGCCGACAACCTACGTTAGCCCAGGCCTCTAAAATGCTCCACACTCAGACAGCTTGGCGGACACTTGAGTTTCGCATTCAAGAGTAGACTGCGATAAGCGTAATCCGGCCCCGTGCCCATCATCGCCTTCTCAATTGCTAGCCTAGCTTCGGTTCTCGGTGGATGGCACAACCGTACCAAGTAGAAAATTGTCTGATCGGAACACTGCCCGTTTAAAAATATCCTAGAATGCCTACGGCAACTACACTTGTCATGTGTCAGTTACACCATAATGCTGCCTTTCGCGAATCAGCGAAGGTCGCACTACGTGACCGTGGGGCAACACACGAACCTACGGAGCAGCTCAGTTTGTTTATGCTTTAGCTGATGATGATGGTTCAGCATACCTCAGCGCTTTGTAATAGGAGGGTCTTTATCACATCCATTCGTTGCACGATTCACATCTTTTGACGCCTGACGCGGTTCTATTTTCATAGAGTCCCTAAACCACTCGGAGGTGGAAATTTAATTGTGCCGGGGAAGTTGCGCACGAGTATAAAACGAACACGTAGCCCGGAATATTTTTCAAAAAGCGGCCGTAATAGCGGAGTTAGGCGCGTGTGCTGTTCGAAACGCGGCGATCGCTCATTTCGCTCTTTCCATCGCTATCCTCCGCTCGTCGGCTAGTCTCCTTTCCCAAAGGCACCTTGCCCTTCTCGCCGGGTGCCCTTCCCCATCTCGCGTGATATGCGTCACCGCTGATGCGCTGTTCGAAACACCGTCTACTTCCCGTTGCCGCGACCACAGCCAAACTTCTGAATCAGAGGCAGGTCGTGATCACGTTAATAGAATTAGGAGGCCAAACGCACCGCTGCTCCAATGCACCGCGCGTGTCACGAAATTACTCGAGTTGCCGTCACTTCTCCGCAAGGTGCCAGCAGGGGTACTCTGGGCCGTTTTCTCTGCTCCTGCCCGTTTGAACGTACGTAACCGGAGTGCGTCGCGAGCATTCAAAATGCATTCTACGTCTCTGACTTTTCAGACAGACATTCGCGGTGCAGTGCTGTACACCAGCGAGGTCATGAATAACGCTTGAAAGTTGTTGTCGTTTAGAATGGGCTTTTCGCGTGACTTGCGCTTGCACTGTGACTTCACACACGTCGTTCATTTCTTCTTTGTCTATCGTTTCATTTCTTTATTTTACTGGGTAAAGATTGGTTCTGCAAACCTCGCGGTGACTAAGGCGTCATTGCCAAAGAAATCACGTTTGAAACAAAGACCTCTTGATATGTTCACGATGAAGTACATCCGTTTCTTCGTCCTCATTAAATGTACGAATATGCAGGAACCGTGTTTCTTCCCGCACACACACCCTTATATTGAGCAATACGTAACCGCGTGTATCAGTTAAATTTCGTTGCAACCAGCGGATCATAAATGAACGGCGTCCATAAGCCCAGCTGTGCATACAATAAAGTGAAAACCAGATACTTTTTACTGTGTACATTCGCCACTGGCAATTTTCACTCTTGCAAAAAAGCGAAATATATATATATATATATATATATATATATATATATATAGTATATATATATATATATATATATATATATATATATATATATATATATACCGGGTGTCCCAGCTATCTTTAGCCAAGGGTTAAAAAATACTATATTTGAGGCAGGCGAGTGAAATCAGTTGAACATTGCTTACAGCCATCTTGCGCACTTCAGGCAATTTTTTCTTTTGTAATTAACTAATTTGTTAATCATGATTATTTTCTAAATTGATAAATATTGACTTTACGCAAGAAATGAGAGTTGCAAAGTACGAGAGCGTCTTCAGAAACCCCCATTGCATTATTTGCGATAAAGAAAGTTTTGCGCGTAACATTTTTTCCGTGCTGCAAAGAAAGCCCGCGAAATACAAAAAATACCACGTGACTAGCGCATTCGCGCGCCGCGACCGTGCTGCTCTCAGCCGTGGTTTGAGCGAACAAAATCAGCTGCGACCACGACCCGCCGGCTGCTTTGCAGCAGTAGGCCGTTAAGGTTAAGGTGGTTTCTTCGCCCGCGCTCGCTACAACTTGCACAGTGACGCGCGCCAACTGGCTGGCAACGGGCCCAGAAACCACCGTCGTTGCAGCGTAAATGGGACGACGACACGACAAAAGATGCTCCCAAAGACAGTCAGCAGACCAAAATCGGTGCCGTGTCGCGCTAGTGTAAATGAGCCTTTAGCAATGGCTAGGTAGGTGGTGTCTGTCGCCCAGGTTGACCCCATTCCTTAATTTTGCTTGCAGGTGTTTGGAGGGGGCTTAGTCCGTCCCTCCTTCCCGCGTCCCACACCACCACAGCGCATGCATGTCCCCTCCCCCCCTCTCTCTCCTACACTCACCCCTTTCTCTCCTCAGGAATCCTCTACTCTACGGAGCGGCCCCCCGCGTCCCACACCCCCCACAGCGCATTCGCGTCCCCTCCCCTATGCTCTCGTACGCTCACCCCCTTCCTCTACTCTAGGAATCATCTACTCTACGGAGCGGCGCCCACGTCGCACATCCCCACAGCGCATGCGCATCCTCTCCCCCCTCTCTCCTCTAGGAATCCTCTACTCTACGGAGCGGCTCCCGTGTCCCACACCCCCACAGCGCATGCACGTCCCCTGCCCCCTCTCTCTCCTCTCCTACGGTCCCCCCCGTCCTTTCCTCTAGTAATCCTCTACGGAGCGGTGCGCATGACAGGTGGTGTGACAGATGCATACTCCGCTGGGGGGCGCCACGGTAGTTCCGCGGTATGAAAATGACGGAGCGCGCGCGCCTCATTCTCTCTCCTGTGCAGCGCCGCGATGAGCGGCCGGACCACTGCCGTGAAATGAGAGCCGCGACGTTCCTCCCGGTCAAGCTAATTATCTCCCCACTGCTTTGCATCCACACATGATTCCCTTTAGCGGGAGATGGGGAACTTTTTTCCAGTCGGTGATTTCGCAGCCAAGCTATGGTGGCTAGAGAGGGAGGTGTCAGCATCGGCTGGGCTGCGCCGTGCAAGTCGGTGCGGCCCTTTTTCATGAAGCCGACAGGTGGCGCGTCGTCGTCTGCGAGAGCCTTTGCGCTGCCCGAACTGCGTGCGGGGGGCGGATGCAAAAGGCTGAGAGCTCATTGACCAGTCGCCGTGACACGAAACATCCGCGAGTCCAGATCGCGCGGGCAGCGCGGGTGCGCAGTCATCGCGCGTCTGCAGAAACGCGTTCCTCGGCTGTCTGTGCACACGTGCATCTCTTCGCCGTTCAGTAACCGCGCTGATGCGGCGGCGCTGCTGTCGGCTCCGCGAGCCCATTCACGCCGCCGAATCGTCATGAAAAAAATGCTGCCTCTTCGGCGCGCCGTTGCTCACACCTCCCCCCTCTAGCCACCATAGCCAAGCACCGCACACTGCTGCAAGAAAGCCATCGCAAAACGCTGTCGGATTTAGATCGCGAACTTGCCAGACCAATAGGCGTGAATCTGTTTGTAACCAAGTGATTTGGCTGTTTCGTTAGAGGGCGCAATTGCCAATTCGCAAACGCGCACACGCGGGCAAAACGACGAGCAACAACAAGAAGCGCGGGCAGCTGCTTGCAGACTAACCGGAAGTCGCAGGTTCTTGTACGACCAATCGCGGTATCGCTTGCACCCCGCATCACAGATTCAAAATGGGGACGTCACGCACGTCACTAGGGAGGCCGGAAAGGCCCAGTGAGGAGAATGAATTGTTTCTTGGAATTTGTGGCGCGCCCACGGCTTGTAGCGCTGCCATGTGTGGCATCGTTGACCGCTGAGGCATTCTGCACACGACGCGCGTTTACTTGAAATGTTTGGGAAAATATCAGAGGTTGTTTAGGGGGCCCTTTTAGGGTTGAGGGACTCAGCCCACAGCATGACATTTATATAGCGTTTTTTTTTTTTCGAACCAGCTTCAAGCAATGGCGCGAACACCTACTGGTCATGCAGAAGGCCTGGGTTCTGTTCTCATTCGAGGCGGAGATATTTATTATTTATTTTATTTCCATCTGTTTCGATTTTGGTGATCACGGACAACGCTGATTTTCGCTCACACCCAACGACGACCGACGCTGACACCATAATTTCTGCGGAACGAGCTCCTTAATACTGTCGCGTTAAGAATCCGGCAGGTGCCATGCTTTGTGGGAATCGATTTAGTGTGGAGCAGCCGGTGAACAGCTGCCTATGCTGCTTTTATTTATTTATTTAGTCATTTATTTATTTACATATTTACAGCGAACTCTCACTTCTACGAACGTCGGTTTAAGTAATATTCCAGAATAACGAGCCTTTCGAAAATCCCCGGCGGTTTTCCTATGCATTCTATGCAAAAATTTGTCAGTTAAACAAAAGTCTGAATAGTGAATATTTCAGGTGAACGAACTTGATCTGCGGACCCTTACTCAATTTTTTTAGATCAATTCAACGAAGTTTTGCACTCTGCAGCACTGGCGTAGTCGATGCGTGCTGCTCCCAAATCACCCATACATCGGCGGCAAAGAAACATCGCTTGTCCATGCAGCGCCGCCGAGGGAAAGCGGCAGTGCGGGAGTCGAACTCAGAAACGCGCCCTTCAGTTCTTGCGCAGAACTATCAGATTTGGAAATTGTTTCCAGTGTTCATCCTAAACCGAAAGAAGAAAGCGACAAAGAAGCTGTAATTGCAGAGGCAGGTTCAAATCCTGTATCTCTAGCCGAGGCTGTACGATATACTTGAAAGTTGCGAGACTTCGTGTCACAGCAACAAGCTGTGCCAGAGGCAGTGCACAGAAATGTAGACTCTCTGGACAGCTTTCTCTTTTCTCGCGCTTTGAGAGTGCCAGTTCAAATTAAATTTACAGAAATATTTTCAAAATAAAGTGCATTTCCCACGTCTGACCTGATTTTTGCTGAGCCCAATGTTGTTCCATATTCCAGTGAATATTCAGTTCAGTGAACATTCAGTTGAGTCAACTATTTGCTTGGGTCCCTTGAAGTTCAGTCAATTGAGAGTTCACTGTATTTATTATTGCGATAGCAATTATATGGACACTCTCTATGGGTTTTGCCGTCGCCGTCTTGTCAAGGTAATGGAACACGCTTTCCTGAACCGTATTGACAGCTATCTCGAAGAGACAGAGGCCTACCCTCACACCATGGTAGGCTTTCGATCCCGCCTGTCCACGCAAGACGTGATGTTACAACTCAAGAACCAGATCCTTGATGACAATACAAGAAATACCAGAGCTATCCTGGGGCTGGACCTTCAAAAAGCATTCGACACCGTTTCTCACGACTCGATCCTAAAACAAATCTCTAACCTGAACCTGGGAGAAAGGGCCTACACCTACGTGAAGGACTTTCTCAACGACCGCAAAGTCACCCTGTTGGTCGGCGACTACGAGTCCGAAGAAAGGACCCAGGGAAGCACAGGCACCCCCCAGGGCTCAGTTATATCTCCCCTCCTGTTCAACCTCGTCATGCTGGGGCTCCCCAGCAAACTACAGGAAATCGAAGGAATCCACCACGCGCTGTACGCAGATGACATCACCATCTGGGCGGACCGCGGCAGTGACGGACAAATTGAGTACGCGTTGCAAACGGCTATTCACAAAGTCGAAGATTACCTCCAGGGAACGGGACTCAAATGCTCCCCGAGCAAATCTGAACTACTGATTTACCGGCCCACGCGTAGAGGCATGCCGCCAAAGAGCTACACGAGACCCCGGGAGTACGAGGAAATCAGCCTATACACCCAAGATGGAAACTCAATCCCCAAAGTTAACAAGATCAAAATACTCGGAATGATCATTGAGGCCAACGGAGCTAACGGTGAAACCGTCAGGAAGCTCGAAGGCAAAGTCACCAGTGCCACGAGACTCATAAAGCGGATAACAAATAGGCACGCGGGTATGAAGGAAGAAAACGTGATTCGACTGATCCATTCATTCGTTATCAGCCACATTGCCTACGTAGCCGCCTACCACAACTGGTACGTCGCTGAAAAGAATAAAATCAACACACTCATCAGGAAAACATACAAGATCGCCCTGGGCCTCCCGGAATCGACGAGCACCGAGCTTTTCACTCAACTGGGTATCCATAACACGCTGGAAGAAATAGCCGAAGCACAACGCATTTCGCAGCTTGAACGCCTGACGACCACCACGACGGGCAGACAAATTATGAACAAGCTTGGCATAACTTACCACAACCAGCACGGCCAGAAAATTCAAATCCCCAACGAAATCAGGGACACCATTACGGTGGCAAATATACCTCGAAACGTACACCCCGACTACAACCGAGGCAGAAGAAAGGCAAGAGCGGAGGCTTTGCTTCGTTCTTTCGCCAGGGAGAGGAATGCGCGCTTTGTCGACGCTGCCGAATATGCCGACGGCCATAAATACACTGCCGTAGTGATCGACACAGCCTCCAAAACCAGAATCGCATGCAGCGTACGGGCGGAACACTCGGAGATAGCGGAGGAAGTAGCCATCGCACTGGCCCTGACAGATCAAGAATGCGAAGTCGTCTTAAGTGACTCCCAAACAGCAATAAAACACTACGCCAAAGGTCGAATTTCCAAGGAAGCCCTGGCCATTCTGACGAAAGCGGGCAGGCCCCAAAGCGCCAGCTCGACCATCATATGGTTTCCCGCTCACGTCACCACGGCAGGTGACGCGCTCCCGAATCTAAACGAGACGGCTCACCTGACGGCTCGAGACATGACCCGCCGCGCCGAACAGGGTCACGCCTCTCACACAATAGCGAACACACCTCGAACAGAACGGGATAGGCTCACTAGCTATAATGAAATCACAAAAGCATATCTTAACTCCAGAAGGATATTCCCACCGCCAAGTCCCAAACTAAACAGGAGGCAGGCCGTCGCCTGGAGGCAGCTCCAGACGAACACCTTTCCTAACCCGTTCCACCTAAAACGTATATACCCGGAAAAACATCAGGACGACACGTGCAAATTGTGCCAGGAAGGACCAGCAACACTCAAACACATGTTGTGGGAGTGTAGTGTAATTATCCGAATGATGGCCGTTACTCCGGAGACCCTGTCGTCGAGGTGGGCCACCGCTCTGCGCAGCTCAGACCTCGGCATGCAAACGTGGGCAGTCCAGCAAGCCCGTGAGGCGGCGTTGAGGCAAGGCCTTGACGTTCCCCCGTGGGAGACCTAAGCCCGGGTCGTGTTAAAACTTGCCGGACGTTTAATAAAGTTGTATCCACCCATCCTCCGTCTTGTCAAGTATAAAGTCCAAATTGATAAGATCCCCCCGAGCGCATCGTACATTCTACCCGCGTTTAAAGGGCCCCTAAACCACCAAGAGACGCTCACGTGCTGCTCTCAGTGCCTTTCCTCTATCGACAACAGCCGTCACAAGTATGTTTAGGCGACGTCGCGAGCAAGAGACGCTGTTAGTGGGCGAGCAAGAGTGTTTTCTGCTGGCAGATGCGCGCGCTTCTTATGTTTCCACCTCGGACTCCGGTGAAGGGCAGTCGGAGAGGTGGACAGACGAGCCTACGAACGCAGCCTAGTGAAGGAAAGTGCGAAACGACGACACGCGTGTAACTCCGCCAGCGTTCGCAGTAGACTCGTGCACAACTGCAACGCCACAAATAAATTTCGGCCTGTGGGTGGTTTAGGGGCCCTTTAATCGGGCGCGAGCGTTGGCGACGAACGCGGCTCAAGCGGAGATCAAACACGCCAGCCCATTTCGGTCGCTCCGAGGCCCATGCGATAACACCGTCGCTGGAGCGCGCGCTATCCCGCTATCTCGCCAGCTATCAGCAGGCGGCTCGTATACCTTTCTACGTGTTGGGCTCTCATTGCGAAGAGTGTTCGAAGAGTGTCCACGGAGCGGCCCAATTCTCTTACAACAGCGTTTTGTAGAGTTGCGTGATATCGGATCCAAATAAGTTAGGTGCCAGCCTCCCTTCGTATAACATTACAATTTCTTGCTTCACATTCATTCCTTCACCCTTGCGGTGAAACTCTGATTTATTTATTTATTTATTCATTTATTTATTTATTTATTTATTACATTTCGCTTTGAGTCAAACGTTGCGAGTTAGATCGATGTCTGATTGTAAATTGAGTAGTTTGCGGATTGCGGGCTTACAGACACGCTGCCATCACTGGCACCTAAAGGGTAGGTTATGGTCCGCGGTAACGTCACCATTCAAGTTTTAGAGCAATGACGTCAGTTTAAGGAAGCGAATTGCACGCTATGTTGTGATCATGCACTTGCCATAACTAGCAGTCGTTATTGTATTCCTCCAGTGTCACGTAATGCTTGACTCTAGTTTGCTGACTGATAGAACCACATCTAATGCTTATTACTGTTTATGAAAGCTGATAGCCAACACTACAACACAACTGTCATGGCTGTAGCGTCGCGCCTGGGTAGGGACTTTTTCATGAGAACACTCAAACACTTGCTTGCCTTTGCGGTAATATTTTTGACGGCGACGCCGAAAGCCTGGGTTCGATTCCGGCTCGAATCGTGGTTGGTATCATTTGCCTCCATCGGAATGCTTCGCTTTTCAACAAAGCTGCCGGCGTTGGTACCGGATTTTTTTTTACATGGGCTCTTTTACGCTAACGCGTTTGATTTCCAGTGTCTATTGTAATCGTTCTTTGGTTGACATAAACATTTAATCAAGTCACATCTGGCTCATACCCGCTTTCCACCGGCTGTAGTTTGCGAGCATGCGGCACACGTCACTGTGAGAAATCGTTTCATGAGATACCCGACATGCGTGTATCATTGGTCGTGTCATGGCCTGTCAATCAGGCTCGTCATACACTGATAATCTTCCATTCCAATTTTCGTATATACCAAGTTAAGCAGGTGGCTATGA
This sequence comes from Rhipicephalus appendiculatus, assembly GCA_030522465.1. Lineage (NCBI taxonomy): Eukaryota > Metazoa > Arthropoda > Arachnida > Ixodida > Ixodidae > Rhipicephalus > Rhipicephalus appendiculatus. The sequence goes on from JALIZH010013165.1 coordinate 55,610, forward strand.
GAGCACCCAGACACGTAAGCAGCTTGATCGAGAAATAAACATGTAGATAAAAACGGTAAAAGTGCCTTTGGCTTGCTAAGAAATTTTTCGCGTTCAAAAGAGTTATCTACTTGTTACTTAATCTTTTATTCTTTCAGTGTGTACAATGTACATACCAGACAGAGCAGTGGATCAAGGCCCGACGGAGAACTGCACTAATTATTTCAAGAAGAACTGTACAGGAGAAACATTTCTGTTCTACAACCAAACGTGCAAAACGCAATATATGTGATAAAATTAGCTGGAATAAACGATACGCTTTTTGTTAGACTAGTGCACATCTCCAAATCAATTGTTTTGTTTCATCTACACACGAAAATGTCCTTGAGAATACAAAAAGAAGGGGATGGATCGAACGTCTTGCATATTTGTTAGGCACAACATAGTGGAAAGGAGAAAACTTTATTCAGGTCCGTCGGGACGCGAACTAGCACGTAGCGGGCCGCTCCCACGCAGCATTGGAAGCCTTGGAATGCACGGAGGACATCTCAAGTTTTTTAATGGTAGTGCAATAATCATCGCATAACTAGAAAGGAATTCAGCTGGATTAGAACACTAGCTACAATCGAGAGCGACCGGACCTACAGCTGTCGGTTAATGGGTCCGAATTTCCGCCAAGCTGATTTCTATACTTTCCTGTGCTGCCCTCTGCCATTTTGGTAGGGTTATGGTAGGGGTCGGGGCACCTGGTGTTATCAGAAGAAAAGCTTATGAAATGAGCAGATGTTTCCCGACCTTTCAGCTTTGGGAAGGGTGCGTGCATCGTTACATGGTGAAGAAAGTGGATTGAACTATTATCGAGCATTTCTGCAGCTAAATTCTCGGGAAGGCCAGGCAGCGCCATAGTGGCAAACACTGAACATTCTTTCTTCATAGTATGAGACACGTTTTTCAATGTTCGTAAGTTCAGTTCGTGGCTACAGAACGCAAGTGGGGTTTTCGCCGACTTGGAATGCTTTCTGTTTCTGTCGACGATATTACAGTACAGTTAAAGACCAGACAAATGGGCAGCGCCTTCTAGTTAAATTCGGCACTGCAAAATCGAACGTCTGCGTTGGCACGTTCGAAAAATATACCACCTGTCTTTTCCATGTAACCCTCATATGCTGAAAGGAATGCAGGTATGAATCGCCTACAGGGAGTGCGGAGTAACTGTTGGCGGGGCTTGCGAGAAACCCACCAGTAGTGGCCAAATTCACTAAGGTATAGCCATGATTATCTAGCGAGCTCTTCGGCAGAGGTACTACTAGGCTGACAACACGCGACTTTTAATTTATTGGTTTCTAGCGATTTGAGCTTCTTCAACGGCATAATATATTCAGTTGAGGATAGATCCAAATCCAGGGTTCTCTCAAAATGACGTTTGAAGTTATCTAGGAATCTGTAATAACGGCGAATTCAGAATTAGCAGCTCCTTCTAAGATTTGTCACTTGTTTACATATGACAAGTGAATCGCTCATGTTGAGGAAGCCATGCACGCCGGCTATCTCCAGTGTTAACGCCCACCTGTTGCGCTGCCTAAAGAGTGGCCCTTTGCTGCGGCGAAGGATATACTCTGCCATCCTCGCTGGCCGATTGCTGCTGCCCAAGCTGATGGACTCCACCTCCCTTACCCGCTTTCCAGGGCCGAACTTTCCATAAGAGCCATATTTTTAAATAAATAGTTGCTGTTTCTTGGACTTTGAAGACTCCGTCATCGTTGGTTTTACTACGGACCGTACGCAGCCAGTCCAATACCGCCTACGTAGAAAAAAAAAAGAATTGCTGGCCTAATGTTTTCGATGTGTAGTACGGCCAAAACCTATATTGTTAACAAGAGGTCACTTATGTATTTTAAGTCTACTGTACTTTCCCTTTAATTTTATATATGCAGGATGCCCCCACCAACGATAGTCTGAGTTTAGAAAATACGCCGACGCACTTAATGACGACGCAACGAAGTACATTCCCTATTAAACATTCCTTTTCTCTCGTGTTCTCTGTTTAAGAGCCCTGCTTTGGCATGTCGTGTGAGATAATCACTAGCAATTATCCAATCACTGTCAGCAGCAAACATTAAACGGGAACGCGTAAGGTTCACGTCGATTTCTACGAACGTTGTTTGCGGAACCTCAACATGATGCATTAAGACGGTTGGCTTGACAAGAAACGCTTTTTACCTCTGGTCATCTAGACAGATTGTGTATTGTTTCATGACCACATCAATTCTCCGGCAGTTATATTTTTAATTTCCGTCAACACAATGCTGTAGCACGAGTGACCAACAGTTAGCTAATTGTGATAGGCACAAAACTTCCTGCCGAAAAGCTGGGGACTCAAGCACCTGTTTCACATTGTAAGTTATTTTACAGTGATCATCGCGGCCCAAGCCGAGCAGCGGCAGACCTCTCGCAAATAACTTCGGCACGCTGTTTTCTTCTTCTTCTAAGAAACCTCTAAAGGCAAAGTGGCTAGAAACCAATAAATTAAAAGTCGCGTGTTGTCAGCCTAGTAGTATCTCTACTGAAGCCACCTTTATGCTAACCTTTTTTATAATACCTTGGTACAGCCGTTCTCTGAATCATTTATCTATCAAGCATTCCTCGAGGTACAGTCACGCGATTACCTAGATGTGGCGTGCAGAATATTGCGAAAATATGTGGAGGAATACAATCGGGTAAGAAAAAATGAGAACATGGCTTTCGCATTCAAGTCATGTTAAGCAAATATATAAGGTACCATCATCTCATTGCCTCTGAGAGTTTTAGACGGCATAGTGCTAAGGCTATATTCACGTGAGCAGCGACCCTTTCGGCCGAGGCAGCTATGCCCAACTGTTTTTCCTCAAATGAAGCTTTTATGAGCTCCTCCTATGCTGTCCGAGAGAGCAGCCTTCTAGGAGCGTGGGAGAAGCGTTATACATGGAAGGAAAGCCATAAAAATTCCACAGCATGTAATTTGGTGTGACCATTTCTTGTGCACTACAGTTCTGGGAGAATCAGTTAACCGATACGCATGTACTAAGTATCAGATGGGGATGGTAAGGAAAAGAAAAAGCTTGAATGTGGTGGAAGTACGCGGCCGGCGCTCTCGGGAGTTTGTCATTGGGCGGAGGGTACACACACCGTTTATTAATATACCAGTTTGTTCTTCATTTAATGGATATCGGGGCCTCACACCCATGAACAAAAGCACGAGGGGCACGCCTTCCGATGTGTATGCCTCCTGGCTGCCAGGGTTCCTTGCCTGGGGGACACCCATGCTAATTCAGCTACTTTGACACGTTGATGGTTTCTTAGAATTTTGTTAGCCACAGCAGTTACGGTGCTCGGATGCAGACCCGAAGGTCGTGGTTTCGATCCCGGCCGCAGCAGTCGCATTTTGGTGGAGGCGAAATGGTATAGAGGCCCGTGCACTTTTCGATGTGAGTGCATGTTAAAGAACACCGGATGGCTGAAATTCCCCGAGTCCTCCACTACGGTGTCGCTCATAATCATACTGTCGTTTCCAGACGTAAAACCCCTCATATTCATAATTTCTGAGAATTCTCGACACTCGGACGCTTCTAATACCTTTGGGAAGATTAATGATGACTTTTTTTGAGACGCTTGAAATGTTTCGAATGGAGGCACTGTCCATGGTCAGATTAATAGCGGCCTCTTCGCCTGATACGGCGAATGGCGTGTGAATTCTGACGGTATTGATTATTTTCCTCCTCTGGTTTCCATTATCGCGCTATAACATTGCCCATCTTGTTTGAACGCGTTTATCTATGCGAATATTCGTTTGTTTGATAGGGTCCATGGAGGGATTTCGCTCTAGAAGACCACTTTCCGTTATTTCTACCCTTGTATCATGTTCTTATGTTTTCGAAATATATCAGCACGAATATCGCAGAAGCTTTGCTTTTATTATTCGCTATTGCGCACTATCCTGACCCTGATTCTGCTTTCTGTGGAATTTGTATTTTTATTGATTTTCCTAATTCATTTCATTAGGCTTGCCATCGGCTAGTCCTATTGAGTATGCGTTTGATTTCATTTAATGCCTGCCCTACAAAAGCCTTGGACACACTTTGTTAGTGAAGCATACTAATTTTACCACAGACGCTGTTCAATTAAGCTTTTCTCTGGAATGTATAGATGACCAGTTCACATTCTTGATTTATATGAATGGCCTGCGTGATAACATTAGTTGAAGGATTCGAATTTTCGCAAAGGACTCCTTTCGGGAAATAAAAATTTTGAGAAAACTGTTCTGCAGTGCTACATTGCATCTTTAGCCGTTTTTTCTACAGCACATGCAGACCTAAACAATAACAACTGTAAAGGAAAGCACATTTCACGTACTCATTCCACATATTTAATGTACTGTTTTTATAACACTCCCCTTGATAGTGTATGATATTAATGATATTATCGATTACTTTGGCGGAACAACCCTCCTTGCGTCTTACAATTTTTTGTCGTATCTCATGATAGAGATAAGACTTTATGCAAAGTCTGAATAGGTCAAAGTGCAATGCATTTGCCAAGAAACGTTCATTGACGTCAGTAATACCGGTTTTCAGCCTCTTAGAATGCTGACGTAAAAATGTTTACTCATTCAAATGCAAAGCATCAGTGACGCGGGCTATGTGAGCCGTTAAACTTATATCAGCGACCGATGACATTAAAGAAAGAGTCGTGCTCATAGCTTAATGAGCGTCATAGAGCTCGTGTGGCTTAAAGAAAGAATGTTGAATGCTTAAAAAACGCCAGGTCTACACGGAAAGAGCAGCACAGTCTTAGCGAAAGCTGAAAGAGTGCCATTTCTCGAACACGTTGCAAACTCTCTTAGGGCTACTAATGCAAGAACGCTTGCAGGGTTCCCACTACGCCATAAATTGATGCGGTGGCTGATGACGATGAAGCATTATGGCTGAGCCCTTTGTAATGGGTTGGAAGCATTCAACGACCCACTCGTTACGCAATTCATATTCTGTGACGTCTGGCTACAGCAATTCGTATTCGAAGGGAAGGGGGAGGGGTAGATGCCCGTGCGTGCGCGCGCTTATCTCGCGGTAGCGTTGTAGTTACCGGGCGCGCGAAGGTCACATCGCTCGCTCCAGTCCCCCCGTTTACGAAAAGAGCACGCTTTTCAAACACAGCGAAGTAACAACTGTGACACTTGTTAGTTCGCGCTCGTCTGTACCTGTGAATACGTTTCGTGCGTCGTTTTAGATGTGAAGCATCTTATGGCGAACTTAATCCGGTGGTCGTGGTGGTGGTGGTGTGCCGCGTGGCCTCCCTTACTGCGCATGTGCAAACCCATTAAAAAAAATTAAAAAAAAACCTTCTCTCCCCCTCTAGGCGTCCCTCCCCGCGGCAACCACAGCCTCACTGCGCATGCGCCTCCCCTCCTCTCTCCTATCCTACGCTCCCCCCCCTCTCTCCTCTAGGCATCCCTGCCCACGGCGTCCACACTCCCACTGCGCATGCGCGTCCCACCCTCTCTCTCCTCTCCTACGCTCCCCCCCTCTCTGGCCTCGCGACGCCGACGCAGGCAGCGTCTGCTAGCGAGTTTCCTGGTTGAAAATACCGACTGCTCGCGCTGCACAACCGTTCACTGGCCACCACGTATATATGGCACTGGATTTTGACCTGCAAGGTGGTGCCGTTGGGAGATTTCTCCTGTGCGTTGTTGAACAATAAAAATTTGCATCGTGCGCGTTAACTAAAAGCGGACTCCGGGTCTATGTGTCCAGTCGGAGTCTTCTGTCTCTCATTGCCCGTTAGCAGCTATTGGCATGTTCCATCACTGCGTGCTTTGCGCCTCCCCAGTTTTCTCTCCTGCGCAACGCTGCGATGAGCGCCAGCGTCAACGCCGCCGCCAGTGTAAGTGTTAGCGCCCGCTGCTTCACATCTACACATGGTTCCCTTTAGCGGGAGATGGTGTAATTTTTTGTTTGAGCAGCGCATGAAGTGTCCAGCTGTGAATGATTTTAGTTCGCTCTCATCCTGTGCGTGTTATTTTCGTGCGTCATGTGTGCGTGAGCAGCGCGCTGCACGTTTCGACCTGCTTGCCATTCGTCGCTTGACATTCCAATTTGTTGATATCGCATTCATTGCTTCGCCTTGTGGTGAAACTGTGACTTTTTTTTTGTAAACTTCCCGCCTTTTTAACACGAAAGTGTTTATGCCAGGTTCCACCAAGACTTTAATGACGTATTTCCGTCACGGATATGAAGTTGATAATTTTGACGCCACTAAATGAGAAACAAAAATAAAGTCACAGTTTCGCCGCAAAGACGAAGCTATGAATGCGATAGCAACAAATTGGGATTTCACTCCAAGAACGACCATCAGATCGAAAGTTGGAGCACGCTGCGCAAAGAAGGCAATACACACAGGACGAGCGCGAACTAACAACGTTCACAGCTGGATACTTAACGCACTGGTCAAACACAAAGCGCGCACGAAACATACGCACAGGTAAGCACAGGACGAGTGTGAACTGAGAAGTGTCACAGTTGTGACTGCACTGTTCATATGGAAACAGCGCAAAAGACGAAGGACACAGAAAGACTTGACAACACTAGTGCTGACTGACAACTGAGTTCTTTAGTCAAGCGAAACTGAAAAAAAATCAAGAAGGCAGAACAAAACACGCGCATGCAACCTGTGCACATCTAAAACGACTACACATGTAAGATTACGTCTTCTCCAAGTAGGTCAACTCGCAGTCAAGTAACGGAATCGATGGTGCGCTGTCACACGTGTCACCATTTTTGCAGATAGCGAAGGCTTCAGCTCTCTCTCTTATCCGAGAATCCGTGTGTCCATAAACAGTGGTCGCGCGGCAGAATTCTAGGGTGCAAGCACAGGCGGCACAGTGGGCAGACAAATGAGAAAACGGCGCGCCCTTTAAAGAGCAATGGTGCTCACGGAGGCGCTTGTTGAGGCAGCGCACTGTTTGCCCACATAAAGCTTACCGCATGACAACGGCATGGAATAAAGGACATTGATTTTGCGAGGGACAAACGGCATGCGGTGCTTGACTGTGCACGTTCTGCTAGACGACATATTCACACTCGAAGACAACTTGTCAAATTCTGGGTCACAGGCTGTTGAGCTTATTTTTGGCAGAGAAGTGGACGTCAATATTGATCTTGTGGGCAATCATTTTTATATGGTGAGAAATACCATGAATATATGGAATCACCGCAGGGCTCTTACCCTTTCCTGATTTTGCATTACGTGGTTCTGCTTAAAAATTTTTAACTTCGTTCAAAACTTTTAATGATGCGGAAACAATGGCATCACGGGGGAAGGCTGCATCTTTGAGAAGTTGAACTTGAGATAAAAGGCTGTACGACATTTTGTCCTCCAGCTTGTCTGAAGTGTAGAGCTGTGGAAATTTCGACCGCCTGGTGTTGTTTAATATTTACTTAAATTTAAGTGCATGGGCCTCTATGAGCTACACATACAATGATGGCGACATCACCAGAGGTCTTCAGGGTAGATAGTTTTCCAGATTGGTCAATTGATCGGGCTTTAATGAGGAGGTCTTCACTTGCTTTTTTTATATCTCCTAGGCATTTTGCAACTCTTATTGGCGACACTTCTTTTTCGTGGCTTCTCAGGTTTTCCATTATGAACAACCTGATAGCCTGAAATGTGTCCTATGCTTGGTACGAAAAGTTAGATGTTTTCATCCGTGTGGAACTTTTTCATGGAAGCATCGTCACGTAAGGGAGCGTTCTTCGCCAATTTTCTGCTAAACACCAGAAAATTAGAAAACCATGGATAACTAATGAGTTATTTAAAAAAAATTCCGAAGAAGAACAACATGTACCATGCATTTATAAAGCCACGAGATATCATATTACTGAATGAGTTCAAAAAATACAGAAACCAACTAAATGGTGAAATAAGGCACGCTAAATTCAGGTGTTATGAGAATTCATTTATTAGAATAACTGATAATCCAAGCAAAATTTGGAAAGAGGTCAGAAATATTTCTTGTCGTAACAAACAACGCCATGTTCCTAGGGTTATGACAAACTCTAGTGGCCTTGGCTACCGAGAAGTGGCAACGGCAATGAATGACTACTTCATAAAAAGTTGTGATAATGATGAGGGGGGTTTTGACGAGGATCCGCAATTGGTGGTGAATGACCGCTGCTTATCTAACTCCATAGTTCTGTACCCTACCTCATGTCGTGAAACCGAAGCATTAATAGCTAAGATTAAAAACAATTGTGCAGCGGGATACCATGACATTAAACCTATACCAATAAAGTACGTAGCTGATGTTATATCACCTGTGCTCTCACATATTAGTAATTCAACTCTTGTTACTGGCGTCTTTCCTGATCAATTAAAAATAGCTCGAGTGTGCCCAGTCTTCAAGGGTGGTAATGACCAAGAAATTGCAAATTACAGACCGATATCCGTGCTACTGATTCTGTCAAAATTTTTTGAAAGTGCTATAAATATCAGATTACAAAAATTTTTCGCTAAGTACAATGTCATAAATGACGCGCAATTTGCCTTTCAGAAATGTACATCTACCGAGCTAGCGTTACTTAGTGTAAAGAACGAGATACTATTCAATTTTGAGAAAAAGTTATATACACTTGGACTATTTTTTTGATTTCCGCAAAGCATTCGACACCGTAAGTCATAGGTTCTTTTAGATAAATTTAAAAACTACGGTCTTCGTGGCGTTGCTAATAGATTACTCCAAAATTACTTAACAGACCGTTATCAATACGTCGATATTAATCAAGAGACATCCTCACGTGCCAAAGCGAACAAGGGTGTCCCACAAGGATCTATACTTGGTCCCCTATTGTTTATAGTTTATGTAAATGATTTATGTGGCATTCCGGATTCTCCTAAGTTAATTATGTATGCCGATGATACCAATATTTTTTGTTTGTTGGTCCCTCAACATCTGAGCTTGAAGGGAGTGTAAACACGTATTTAAATAAGATATCTAGCTGGCTTAAAATTAACAAGTTGCGGCTCAACGCAAGTAAAACTAAATATATGTTGTTGGCGCCTATCAATGAGCCACGAAACGTAAGTCTAAGTGTTTCTTTTGAGGGTCAGATGTTAGAACAAGTCAAGGCACAAAAATTTTTGGGTGTGTGGTTCCAGGAAGACCTTTCCTGGAATGAACACGTAAATAAATTAGTAGCAGATTTGAGTAGAAGCGTTGGATGTCTTTACAAACTAAGTTCATTATCACCACTCTGGCTCAAGAAAGCGTTATATTACACACTGTTCTATTCCCGGCTAAGTTATTGTATCTTATGTTGGGGTCCTACGACAGCTCAAAACTATAAATCATTACTCACATTAGAGAAGAAGATACTACGAATATTCGAGGTTTATTATGGTGCCCCGCAAGGTCTTACTACACGACCACTATTCTCTAAATACTTAATATTACAAGCCAACCAAATATATTATTTTAAGTTACCATTGTACATTCAAAATAATAAGCTATACTCCTCGTACGATTCTTCTCGATGTATTGAGTACTGTCTCCGCACACATAGTATAAGAAAACCAAAAACTAGAACCAACTACGGTCAGCAACATATTGAGTATCAGATACCGAGTCTCCTTAATAAACTGGAACACGTTGTTGATCTAAATAGGAAAACTTCAAAAAATAGGTTTAAGGAAATTCTTCTTTATAATTGTACTGAATACGGCTAATCCGGCGTTTGGTGTACTTTTCTTTTATATTATTGTGTCAAACATCGCAATGTGTCCAACGTGTTCATTGTACAATTACACTGTCTTTTTATCTTTCGTTTTTTGTTTTGTTCAAGCTGTGTACGAATGTATGTCTGCAGTTTTGCTTTATCATTGCACTGTATATATGTATACATATATATATATACATATACACACACACACACACACACACATATATATATATATATATATATATATATATATATATATATATATATATATATATATATATATATATATATATATATATATATATATATAGATGTGTGTGTGTGTGTGTGTGTATTGAAAATGATCATTTTTACATATCTTATTATAACATGCTGCATTGTCTTCCTTTTTTTATAATTGCCCAGTCAAAGTTTGCTCATGTTTTTTTTGTTTGTTTTTTGTCAAAACTGATTCTGTAAATACGCCAAACTTGTGTGTCGAACGTCTGTGTCAGACTGTATCTCGGAGCAAAAGCCTCCGTCAGGCTCTGTAGCCTTTTGCTTTTGCTTCGTTTTTTTTCTGTTACATGTGCAGAAAATAAACGAAATCTCAAATCTCATAGTATACCGACTCTGATTGACAGAGCTGGCTGACGCTCATCACCAAGCCCAACAAGAAAACGCTGCAAAATTTGCAAAAAAAAAAAAAGACTTGCATGCATTCTCTGCACCGCCACTATAACCGGATACGACGCATACCAAGGTGGGGTGAAACACATGATGTTACCCGTTGCAACCAATGAAAGTAAACAGTATAGATGAGAATACCAGAAATATGAAAACTTGATCAAAGACTTAGATGTGAGGGGAGAGAGAGACAGGAAAATGTGACTGCCGATTTCGCCTGGTTGGGTCAATCCGGGGGTGCTGTTTGCGTGAACCATGAGACGAAGGAGTGTGTTGCTTACACTGGGAACATTAAATGTGTAGTCACCCGGCGTCGGTTCAACCCCCACGATCTATGCCTTTGAATATGTGAATCATAGACTACTTGACAAAATATACGCTTCTTAAACATTGACCTCTTCGTATTCGATTGAGTTCCTGCCCTTTTAAATGGGAAGCATTTTTTTGCGTACTGCAGGCCCTTTTAGCGTGTCTGTCTACGTACCTATCTATCTGTCAATCTACCTAGCCGCCTACGTCGGGGTGCTCTCCTGATCACCCCCTCAACTTGGGTTAAGCAAAAATTAGTATGGGAGGGTAAGATGGTTTGACGAATATCACTCGCTGGTCATGACATCAATAATGTGACAGTCCCGTCACGTACGCCGTCAAACCCTTTGCGCCAGACACGTGTGGCACGTCCCCGTATACCACGAGCAGGTATGTGCCACAGGTATGAGGGTATGTGCCACAGGTGATTGGCAGTTTATATTTACCCAGGAACGGCAACAACAGACATTGGTAATTTTAACGCGAAAGCGTTAAGAAAAACTTGACATCGGCAGCGTTGACCCGACGAATGCAAAGAATAAATGACTGCGTCCTAGGTGGAATTGAACCCCCAGCATTCTGGTGGCAATCAAGTATTCTCCTACAAAGCCACGCCAGGTCTCGGAACTACTTTTCAAATATACCCTACTGTTACTGAAACGGCAGTTGTGGTTGCAGTGCTGGCTATCCAATTTTATAAACATTACATATTAACTCCTATGACAAAGGCCGTCATGTCAGGGTTAACGTCAATTGTAGTTAAGCGCCATCCACTTAAGTTGATTCATGTGGCAGTGTCTAGAGCTACCATCCTCGCGAGCACAAGCGCTACATATCAGCTTACCACTTCTGGTGTTGCTAATACCCATGTTCCTGTTGGTATGGTTATGCAACTGTAAACAACTGGTTATATAAAACATATAAAACATTGTTGGGGTGACCCCCAACAACTACTGTTGGAAATAAACTTTCTTGATTCTTGATATGCGACTGTTCAACATATGTTTGTGCGTACGACATTTGTACATATCTCTAGCGTCATTTCATAACGTATCGCTCAACAGAAAAATTACAACACAGTCATCTTCTCTCCGCATGCTTCGCAAAACATCGATTCCCAAGGTACGTGGGATCTGCCGATTTTTAAAACGGCACATGCAGTTTTGTACTGGTGACGATGCTAATTGCCCCTAAGCAGCAGATAAGTTCGGTGTGCCCAAGGAATCCGTACTTGTGTCATTACATTCTTCATTTATGTAAATGACCTACCAGACCAGGTTAGCCCAAGAATATCACCTTTCACAAATGAGCGTAATATTTCGTGAAAAAACAGATAATCGTGAAATAATCGTTCTGTTGTATGACATGAATGCTTTAGCTGGTTTTATACTTCACATACGGAACGAAACATTGAGAAATGTAAAGCAAATCGTATTTCACGTAATTATTGGACCTGTTCAATTCGTTGTTTCGATAAGACTTGCTTTGAGATTCTATGATATTACCGACCACCAGGTGCACACATGCCGCTGCTGTGGCCAAGTGGTTTTATTACTCGGCTGCTCACCCGAATACCGCCGGGCGCAGTTCAAGCCTGGGCGTTCGCATTTCGATGGAGGTAAAATAATTTGATTTAGTTTTACTGTGCGAAATGAATGGACCTTCAAAGCAAATATCAAGTCGGCCTGCACTTTCGAAATACCAGCCAAGAAACCTGGAACGAAAACAGAACTAGAGTAGCGAATGACAGTTAAAATGTCTATCTATATGCGTGATCACTCCGTGGACAACAGGCTGTATTAATAAAACAATGGACCTTTTTTTGTTTATCAGCGCTGTCGTCAGGCATAAACGGTGCTGTGGTCTCCACTTTTTACGGGCAATCATGGTGACGTTATTCAGAGATTATGATTGACGTAGTGCGGATATATTGCAGCAGGACATAGCAGTCGTTTTTGGAAACTGGTCAATCTCATAAGCAATACACCGTCTTCTAAAACGCTGCTTTTAGGCTAGAAAAAAAAACAAATCTAATTTTTTTAATATCAACGCATGTAAAACGAACGACAGTCTATAAATGCGTTATAATTTTTTGCCTGAATATATCGCAAAATGCAAACACTGCTGAAGCTATAGTCACATTGCGCATTAGGGAGCATTGTAATCGCCCGTAATGTTTATTGCGATACAAAATATTGCCATACTAGAGGCGCATTCCTGCTGCCACCTCAGTATTCCGTATAAATTCCAAATTCTTATCATCGCCACGCCGTCATATATTCTATGTGCGAGCAAAAGCTTGTCAGTGCTGGCGCCGGTCGCAGGTCAAGCATATGAAACGCGCGGGCGGTTTCAGTGAAAGAAGCAGTGGCATCTTTCACAAGTACAAAGACATATGCGCTACCGGGTCTCCTAACCCATTAAGGCCCACGGAAGAACTACTGGTCCGATTTCATTGACATTTCGCATATTTAATTAACCGCATCAGACAACCACACGTGCAAATTTTCATAGAGTTACTTGTATTTCTTCAGGAGTTATGATACTGTACTATAAAAAGTACGCTGGGCCTTCGAGATAGCATCGGGCAAGGGGACTTGATGCAAGAATGGCGAGTACGCTGGACCCTTTCCAAACGAATAACAAAGTTATCTTGGTCCATGCAACTTATTCAAGGACCAGTGCTTCAGGGAAAGTGTAACGTCATGCTTTTCGCAACACCATTTCCATGTATTTTGGCAGAATTCAACTGTTTTTCCAGCTTCTTGTGAAAATGTCCGTATGGATAGAGGGCAATAGCAAGCACAGTGACTGCTGGAGGCCTTTGATACTTCTGTTGGGTACAACAAGGCGCAGTCGGTATTTTGCTATTATGCGACTTAAGGACAATAGTCAACGCGTAGAGGGTCTGCTAAAACCTCCTGTGTGGTAGCACACCTTTTATGCGTTGTCTGCGGCAATTTCGATCATCTGGGTAACGTTCTTTTGCTGCGCTAAAAATGTAATAGGGGGACGACACGAGAACACAGAAGAGCGCAATTGCGCACGTTGCGCACGTTGCGGGTGTAAGCCTACGTTCAGCGATGCCAAGGTTTTGGAACACAGCAAATCGAAAAAAGGGCGACAAATCATGGAGGCCTACTTCATGCAAAAAAATGATCATTCAACATACGTAAGCTCCCCTTCTGTGGTTCTGGGAAACCCCGCTTTTAATTTCATAGACAACCATCACGTCAATCCACACGCGTCCTTCATGAAATCTTTAGATTTGCACAGGTCACCCTCACTCATTTTTAACGCTTTTTCATGTTCTACGTCATGTCTGTATCTGCCTCTCACCCTCTCATGTCTGTGTATATATTGACGTGCTTTGATCGCAAATAAACAGTTGCAAGTTTGCGCACTTCTGTGTTCTCGTGTCGTCCCCCCTGTTACATTTTTAGCGCAGCAAAAGAACGATGCCGTACCAACTAGCCCCCATTGAATCCTTATTGATCATCTGGGTAAATAGGGGCTGGTACCCCTTTTTCTCAAGAATGAAAATTCTCTAGTCATTCGCAGCTTGATCGTAGAGCTCAAACCTCCTCATGGCATTGTTACTGCGGATGAAGGAGGAGGACCGTGTCACTACGTTTTTTTTTGTCTTTTCAGTGAATGGTCACCATGACAGAGAGCATAGTGACTAAACGGTGTAGTTTTTCGTCAGCATAGCAACTATATGTTGTTGTCCTTTGCCCTTTTAGAAACAAAGGTGCTTTTCTGAGTCAAAACAGAAGTTATCTTACCCACGTTCCTTTCGTTCCATGTTTTTTTTTTATCGTTAGCAGAGAGCATCCATTCGTACCGTCGTCATTCCCCTCCTCCTCCTATGTTCCCATGTTAGGGTCAGAATCGACAATTAAAACATCAAGAGGCTCTCGTATATTCACAGCGACATCTTTCGCAGCCTCATGAGTATGAGATAACCTAAAAAACGGCATTCATAAAAAAAAAGGAAACAGCCTGTTCAATCTATACTGCAACACATAACAAGAGTTACATGTATGCTCCCACGAAGTCCCAGTGTACTAAATAAAGTACAGCAACATTTGATTACTCTTCACAGCTAAACTATGCAGTCTATAGGCTTCTCGCGCTTTGCAGGGATTGAATTGCTCTTGATGAAGCAGAAGCAATCCGTTTTTTCGACATATAAAATGTAAGACTTCAAATTAATTTAGAAAAAGTAGTACTTGACCACGTTCGTTTAACAGGCTCTCATTTTCCTAAAGTTTGACGACTCATAAAACAGAAAAAATACAAACGACTCAATATTCTAAATTAGCATTATCTTGCTGCAACCTTTGTCTTCAGAAATTCTAATGATCAAGATCAGAATATTCTGTTTTGTATTTTCTATTCCCGAAAAAAGGAACTGTATTTTTTTAAAGTACAGTGGGCCCTAATGGGTTAAGTAAGGCAAACATCGGGATAAACGAGGAATACTTATTGGAGAAGAGTGGGGGGGGGGGGGGGGGGTAGTTGATGGATCAGCCTTAGTGATTTTAACAAAAAAGACTGGCCACAGCCAGCGCGCAATTTCTCGAAATACCAGCGTGAACCTGTTGCTCGTATCGACCTTTCATAAAGTGTTAAGAATTGAGCGTTTCGTATGCGAAACCACAGTAGGTAAAGGCTGACAATACCGCCGTAGCATCACCAAAAGTACTGCCACGGCCGATTGATCAAAGAAAAAGGTGGCGCCAGTTCAAACATACATCCACACGAGCAACGCTGATAGTCCCGTCTGCATAATACACGTGCAGCCACGCACTTCAGAACAAAAAGAGGTGGAAATATTGAACAGCCCTTGCCTTAATCGGAAAATGGGAACTAAGCGAAGGTGGTTGTGTGTGTGTTTGACTTACTGCTTTTATTTCTTTCTTTCAATCGCATTATGCAAATACTCCCTCTGAGTGGTTTCCTTCCTTCAAGGCGACAATCGGTCCGTCGTTCATGTCCTTAACTGCGCGACACTTCATTCGCTACAAGCAACAAAGATGGTCTTGCAAGATTACCCCGGCAACAATCAAATGCGGCAACGGGAAATGACAAGTATCCGCGATAACTCTGATAAACGATTAGAATGCCGTAGCAGAAACGACTGTTCGCCAACAAAATGATGATCGAGAAAACACCAGTTATAAGAAAAACGGCGCATAGAAATACACGTGTGACCGGCACTTCTTGGAGGGTCAAATTTCTTTTCGCTGGCGTGCGCCGGTGCACCTACCAAGTCACCGACACCTTGAGTGCAAGCTTCGTTTAAAAAAAAAATAGATAGTAGTGCACGATCTTGTTAAAGCTGTGAAGATGGTATTGTATGCCGCTTAACGTTAGTCTGAAGATGTGCCAATGCGTCCCGCAGTGCCTTTAAAGGAAAAAGGAAAGATGTCGCCGGCATCTATCCATGAAACTAGGTGTGGCTTCAAAAGTGAAAAATATATAATCATAGTTTGTTGTTTCTGAATAAAATATTACATGCAGGTGAGTGTTGATGACATCGGCACCAATAATATCCACCAAGAATTTTACATTTCTTAAAAACAAAGCCGCAAGTAAAATATACTCGACAGATATTTTTTCCTAAATTAGACCATCCTGGTGTGGCTCGTCTGGTGGCACCGCAGAAACAATATACCTAAAAAAATTTAAGGATACTTTATCAATTCCAAAGAGTGTTCGGTGAAAACTTGTGGCCATTCGACTTACTATGGCCATGCGTCATCTAAATGCGGAACATTTCTTTGCGTACTGTAAGCACGACTGCATTTCCATCTATCTATCTATCTATCTATCTATCTATCTATCTATCTATCTATCTATCTATCTATCTATCTATCTATCTATCTATCTATCTATCTATCTATCTATCTATCTATCTATCTATCTATCTATCTATCTATCTATCTATCTATCTATCTATCTATCTATCTATCTATCTATCTATCTATCTATCTATCTATCTATCTATCTATCTATCTATCTATCTATCTATCTATCTATCTATCTAGACGCCTACGTCTGGGTGCTCTCGTGGTCGCCTCCTTAACCTGGGGTAGACCAAAACTTTGTATGGGAAGGTAAGAGGTATTGACAAATATGTCTGACTGGTTATGACACGAATAACACGAAAATCCTGTCGCACACATTGTCAAACCCTTTCCCGCAGACACGTGTGGCACATACCCGTATACCACGGGCCGCGGTTGCGGGTATGCGCCACAGGTGTTTGACAATTTCTGTCTACCCAGGAAGGGCGAGAACAGACATTAGTAATTTAAATGCGAGAGCCTTAAGAAAAACTGACGTTGGCAGTGTTGACTAGACGAATGAAAATAATAAATATCAGGGTCCCAGCACGAATCGAACTAAAGCAATCTGCGTGGCAATCAAGTATTCTACCTGCAGAGCCACGCCAGGTCTCGGAACTGCTTTGGAAAAAGACCCTATATATGAAGGCGTAATGTTGGTGAAACGTCTATTGTGGTTGCAGTGCAGGCTATCTAATTTTATAAGCATTATATATGTACTCCTATGAGGCAGGCGCCATGTCGGGTTAATGTCAATGGTATACGTAAGCACCATCCACTGTAGTTGGTCCCCGAAGCACTATCCATGGCTACCATCCTCGCAAGCACAAGTGCTACGTATCAGCTTAAGGGCTTCTGGTGTTGGTAATACCCATGTTTCCTGTTGGCATCGTTACGGAACTGTGCACAACTGGTTATATAAAATATATGCGACTGTTCAAAATATGTGTGTGCGTACAATATTATACATATATTTAGCGTCATTTTGTAACGTTTCCCTGAATTAAAAAAATTACAACACAGTCCCCTTCCCTCCGGTATGCTTCGTTTAACATCGATTCCGAAGGTACGTGCGATCTGCCAATTTTTAAATTTTTTTTACTCTCTCAGAAACCACGTGAATTAATGAGAGACTTAAGGGGGGAGAGGCCACAGCTGCGGCTGCGCAACTGTTGCTATGCGCCACTGTGTCCATCACGTGACTGCTGAGAGAGTGTGAGGCGGAGAGGCCACAGCTGGACCCGTTCCAGGGTGCGGACGGATGGATGCGAGTATGAGACATTAAAGGCTTTCGCTTTAATATATAGGCTGTCCCGCCGTTTTTTCTAGTATACAACAGGGCGCACTTTCTTCAATCGAGCGGCTGTGCTTCTATAATGCACTCACGTTGTTTCTGTTTATCGTATCACTAGCGTGGGCAACCGGTGAAACTCGACTGGTGAGTACAAGGCGTTTTCAGATCCACAAATCAGTTTAATGACATCACCAACACGTAACTCAGTTCAAACCTTCATAAAAAAAAATGGAATATCCAACATGTGAATAGCTAGCTTTTGGTTGCCGTATGCACAAGTAAAGTAATTTCTGTGTAAAAGACGAACAATTCTTTACACTGCCAATACTCCGTCTTTTTGCAATCGAGGCGATGCTCCGTTACACGGCCCGTGCTCTGCAAACTTTCAACTAATTTTGTATTGTACGAAGCAAACTCCTTATATTGACATCAAAATAAAATAGTGTCGTATAAGAGCGTCACTGTATTTGTGATCAAAAAACCAGCTTAGTCACTAATTACAGTACGACGTTTAAGGAGCATGCGAGCTAGTCTACCCCGAGCATATATGGCATTTCCAAATATGTCA
Organism: Rhipicephalus appendiculatus; assembly: GCA_030522465.1. Taxonomy (NCBI): domain Eukaryota; kingdom Metazoa; phylum Arthropoda; class Arachnida; order Ixodida; family Ixodidae; genus Rhipicephalus; species Rhipicephalus appendiculatus. The sequence goes on from JALIZH010013165.1 coordinate 74,024, forward strand.
TCGTCCTACCCCTGGGGGGCTTAACGTTATTATTTTGAGCAGTGCTCCATGTACATACTTTTAAAGATATCCATCTACGTCCATGTTAACCTCTACGTTAGCATCACACAAGTTACCTCTTCGGTGACGTCCATATTTGACGTCACAGCAAGAAGAACTCGAGGGGTTAATGATAATTGATGAAACATAGATCGTCCGAAATATCAAGGCGGTAGGCTGAGAAGACCATGGTGCGAAAATTAAAAAAAACAAAAACAAAAACATTGGTTGATCCTTCCGTCATAGGAATCGGTATAACACGAAAGGAAAACGTGTCCTTACAGAAGTAGTTTCAGTGTTTACTGTACATTGAAACAGGAGAGTTTGCACAACGTATAACGTGGTTGCACCGAATGTTGACGCTTTGTCATACATCTCCATCCCGCGACTAACGTCCATGATCAAAGATTAAACAAACCATCCTGGTAGCTGTAGATGTTAACGGAGTGAGCGTAATCAGATCAAGAGGCGTGAAGCCATAACAGCGTCGCTATTGGGGCGCAGAATTTGAGCTAACGCCTCCATCCCGCGCAATGGGAAAGTGTGATTGAACGTACGCCACGGTCGGACTAGAAGGAAACGCTGAGTGCGTTGTGCCGCCCAAGTAGCCCGGCCGCGACTTTTCTCGGGGCGAGCGTAAGCGAGGAACGAGGTATGTTGGGAGCCACTGGAGGGAAACGGGCGTCGCATATTTCGTTTGGATGGACGCTATGAGCGAGGCCGACGCTTGGGCTAAAATCGCCACCCCGCGTTGCGTTAAAGGGCCCCTCACCAGGTTTGACAATTTTTAGCTGAGGAGCGCAATTGCACGGCCACTGGATAAAAAATGATCCAGCGGCCGTGGCAATTGATACACTGAGCGTTCACGATCACGTCTGCCAAAATTTGCAACGCTACGCGCCGCGGAAATGGGTCAAATTTCAAGCTGAACGCTGCTTTCCCTTCCTTTCGCGTGCTCGCGCGTAGAGAATGAGGGGATGACGTACACGGCGGAATGGCCCTACGTAGATGGCAGTGCTGTGACGACGGTCCTCTACGTAGACGGCTGTGCACTGACGTCGACAGCAGTAGCACGTGACACTGCGAAAATTATTTGACACGACGTGTGTAGTTTGTGGAATTTGTTGCTTGAATAGATGAATAAAACTTGAGAGAAATAATGAGACGCACAAGGGGAATGTCTGCGTCTTTTTCATTTTTGTCAGTGTACGTTAAAGGGCCCCTCAGTGCACGTTAAAAGGCCCCTCACCAGGTTTGACAATTTTGAGCTGACGAGCGCAATTGATACACTGAGCGTTCACGATCACGTCTGCCAAAATTTGCAACGCTACGCGCCGCGGAAATGGGTCAAATTTCAAGCTGAACGCTGCTTTCCCTTCCTTTCGCGTGCTCGCGCGTAGAGAATGAGGGGATGACGTACACGGCGGAATGGCCCTACGTAGATGGCAGTGCTCTGACGACGGTCCTCTACGTAGACGGCTGTGCACTGACGTCGACAGCAGTAGCACGTGACACTGCGAAAATTATTTGACATGACGTGTGTAGTTTGTGCAATTTGTTGCTTGAATAGATGAATAAAACTTGAGAGAAATAATGAGACGCACAAGGGGTATGTCTGCGTCTTTTTCATTTTTGTTCAGTGAATTGCAGCGATATGCGGGGCCAATGTGCCTCCGTTTTCGCATGCGTTCGTGTCCCCGCGGTTAGCGCATTTGAGGAGACGCCAGCCCTGGAAACGAAAGTGATGTCCTGGCGCGTTCGAGCGCTCAATGTGCTCATTTATTCTAGCGCGTTCCAAGTAAACGTAAATGCGGCACTGGCTCATGATATCGCCACTCTCGTGCCAGTGAAAAGTGAAACGAACGCGCACCGAGGCATCTATCCCGCAGAAACAGGCAATAGACCACAAAATTAACGCTGGTCAACAAAACAACGCCGCACGCGTGCTCGGGGGCTGGGCTTCCTCGGTCACGTCATGCACACGTGACCTCGCGTGCCATGACGTGTTGTTCTCGCTCGGACGCCAGAGAAGGTAGGGAAGAGATTTGGCTTGCGAAGGCTACGCGGGCCGAGCGGCAAGGGTTTCGAGCTCGCCTCCTCGCATCATCGTTTCGCGCCGCATCAAAATATCGGTTTTCTCAGCGCCTAATGAACCGATTGAAAAAATTCTTGTGGCATAATGCTCCTCATCGGACACACAACAACTGCCAGCGTCTAACTAAAATTTGTTATGGGGCCTGGTGAGGGGCCCTTTAGGGCATTGACAAAATTGCACTTTGTACTGAAAACGCCCCTGACTGAGACGGACGCGTAGCAGGTGCTCATCGCGGAAGCCACAGTAATGATGAATTACTTTACTGCTCCAATAGGGCGATTCCAACCCCGCTGACGAGGAGCACTGTGATGAAAGTCGTAGATATAAAAGGCGCCTTCGTAAAGCAGTCATGGCTGGTTCACGCTAGCGGCACGGCGGGCTCGCCGTTTGCCGTTCTCAGGCTGCCGTGCGCGGGCGGTTTTGTTCGCGCACGTCTGCCGTTCCTTTGCCGTTCGGAGAATAGGTTCCGAGACCCATTTTCGTGCCGTTTTCTGTTTGCCGTAGAGCGGCGCGGCCAATCAGCGACGGAGGAATCTACATCGGTGAGCCGCTTCGTCTGCTTTCGGCTTTCCCGTCGTCCGAGTCTGCTGCGGGACGCTTCGAGCTGCTTGCTTCTTGCTCGGTGGTTTTCACGCTAGAAATGCGGATGTCGTCCGCGTCCTTGCCCGGCATCGTTCGAGCAGTTAATACAGCGTTTTAGTCTGTCTGGTATTAGAAAAACGCGCAGCGTTGATCCAGATAACGTGTCCCCAAGCTGGCGCCTGGACAAGTTGCGCCGGCTATTCAGGATTAGAAACAACAAACGCGTAATTTATGCCTTCCGAGATTTGGGTAGCGCCCATCGCCACTCGCTAAGCCTACAACATCGATTATTTGAGTATGGCTCTAACAAACGGTGCCGAATCGATCCGATTACTGTGGTTGTCGAAGCTTAAGGACATGCATCTAAAGCGAATGGAAGCGTCAGTTCGGAGCTTGCAAGCTACAGAGCGCGCGGCGGTCGCTTGATTGATTTGAGGTGGTCAACAACTGCATTCGGAAGTGCAGCCATGTTTTTCGGAGGCGCGAATGCCTCGCCGGCGGTGCTTGCCGTGTACTTTGAACAGCTCTCGCGCGGGCGGCGGCGGCTGACGGTCTACGGCACCGCGCCGTTACGGCAGGCTCACCGCCACCGTGAACCAGGCATCAGAGTCTGTAGCCGTGGCGCAATGAATACCGTGCTCCGCTGCTGTCGCTGTGGACCGAGAGGTCATACGTTCGATGCCTGTTGACGGAACCTTTCTTTTGCCCTCTGATCGTGTAAATTTTTTCAACGTCGTTTCCTTGACGGAAATACGTCACTGAAGTTTCCGTGGGCCCCGGCATAAAACACTTTCGTGTTGAAAAAAATTTAAGGAATGATTACGATACTGCCAATTTCGAAATGATAACGCCGCTGCCTCTCCTCGGGTACCTCGTTCACGAACAGTGGCAGAGGAGGTACTTTTCTAGTTGTGTTATTCATTGTTAAAAAAAAACAAAAAAACTGGCACAGAATTTTTTGTATGTAAGTACATGGTTTACATTAAGAAAAGACGGCCGTGAGTAGCATGACTGGCGCGGACAGTTTCGTGCAGCCCATTTCACATCAACCGCCGCAGACGGAGCGTAGCGCGTCTTCCTCGCGAACCGGGAGACAGCAGAAGGCCACTCGTGGATGCGTTCCACAACAGCCAACGCAGACAAGTTGATACATCGTTCCTGCATCGCTTTATTTTCATATATGATATGCGTTGGACACCCTCAAAGCATATATCGGAGATGACGTCATCCGGCGACCACACCACGGCTCGCAGTACTGTTGCTCTACGTGCGGTGGTCGCGGAAACAGTCGTCTCGCCGTTGTCGTTCCCTCCTTTTTATGCTTTACTCGCTATCGCCTTTTTTTTGTTCCTGCGCTGCATTCCGCGTTCACACACTTTTATCCTCGTTCGATCTGCTGGTTACGACGACGTCGGCAATGACGCCGATGCTCAACCCAGGAACGGGCGAGTAAAGTTGTTCTTTACCCGCGGTCCGAGGACCCGCGATTCAGCCAGAGGCTGACAACCAGGCAGGTGAATTCCGCACTCGAAGTGCCCCGTCGGAGACGGTCTTTGCGACGACTTGGGAGCAGAGGCTTGGAGATTTTCGAAAGCTTTTTAATGTACAGGAGTGGTTACAAAAGAGAAGAAAACTTATTTACAAGTATTTACACAATCTGGTCGGCTACATACGACATCGTCACCTCGGGAGACCCGAGCACTGCCTAGCAGTGTCGCCGCTCAAACCAGACTGAGCCTTTTTTCTCCCCGATCCGTCGATGGGGGGGTACGGCTCCCAAACTTGCCTTGCCCAAAACAAAGGGCGCACGCCACTTCCGACGGCGCCGCCCACACTCGCCCAGGTCAAGTTCCTTACCGGGGCGTGGCCACCACACCTAACCGGCGACACCGAGGTGTCCCTTCCCTGACGTGAGAAGGTGACGGGTCCCACGCTCGTACGGCCGGGCGCATCAAAAGGTTCCACCGCCGAACTTGTCGCTAAATTAGCAGGACGGGTTGACGTCCCTGGTTTTGCCCTGATCTGCGTATTCTTAGCGTCCAAGCCATTACACCCGCGGGGGCAAGTCTCAGCCGAGAAGGGGGTGACTCACAACTTGCCGTCCTGTCGTGGTGGCATTGTTCGTTCGCACCGACGCCAACAGCCTCCCCCGACTAGCTGGTTTCCCCAAACCTTACAGGGCGCCTATGTGCTGCGCTGCAAAACGTGTCCAAAATGCTGTGTGTAGGCTTGCAGGGCATGCTACTTTTGGGCCAAACAATGGCATTTTGTTCGTGCTCCACATGTCACAAACAGTTGGTCACTCGTCGTTGACTACGAAATAACCACGTAAATAATAATAATTGTTGGGGTTCATGCCACAACAACGATGTGAATTTTGAGGGACGCCATAGTGGAGGGCTCCGGAACTCTCTCTACCACATGGGGTTATTGATCCTCCACGTAAATATTAGTACACGGGCTTCATGCATTTAGCCTCCCTCAAAATGCGGCCGCCGCAGTTCTGATTCGATCCCGAGACCTTCCTGTCAGCAGTCGTGTATGTACGTGCCACGGAGTGTCATCGGGTTTGGATGTACTTGTTTGATAAAACAGGAGCTCTCGACGTACACGTGCCACGCCCTGACGTCACTGCGAACCTGTCTCGCGCCACGCTATCTGGAGCTGCTTTTCCTGTATGGAATGCCTAAAAAGGTATCGCTGAATAAAACTACTGCATTTTTCGTTGCGTTTTCAACTTAGCTCGTATGTATCATGGACCGCCCCTGCCCTAGACTATTGTGGCCTGGTTATAACCGCGTAGATACAAGCTAGCAAATATGGTTGATGCGGTCGGTTTTCATACACGCCATATCAAAACTGCTTAGCATTTCCACTGGGGCTCGAGTTAGATCTAGAATAAACTCGGTTACGTGTGCTCTGCGTGTACTCTTGACAGAAGAGCCAGAAACAATCGCAAAGTTTCTAATTATTCCGCCTTTGCCTCGGGCAGGTGGTGGCAGCAGAACAAGCGGGTGACAACAGGATCACATCCAAAACTAAAGGAATGGTGTGCGCGTGCCCCAAATGAAAAGGCACGGCCCCCATGCTGCAAAAGAATAGGCATTCGAAAAAAGAAACGCAAACGTGAACACAGGAAAAGTACTAAAACAACTTGAAGATTCAATTTGTAAAAGTTCGCTGACCCCCACAGAATGGAATAATGCGTACCACATGCTCGACTTCGGAGGTGTCCCGGTGCCGTTGGTACTTCGTGATGCCGTCGGGGACAACCCTTGTAGTCGAAGTAAGCTGTATGGACCGAAGTATCCTAGACGAAGCTTCTCGATAAGTCAACGACGGCTTAATTGTCGTCCAGATCCACACACATCCTTCGGGTTGGTAGAACGGGGCTCAGGAAGTCAACCAGCAACTGTACACAAGACCCCGCGAGTCGGGGCAACCTGTCAAGGCTCTACCGTGAGGCACCACTCAAGGACTGAGCCACTCAGACACCTTTGCAAAGCTGAAATGTCTTCTGCGATGTTGCATCCACGAAAATTGTATTGACAGCAGCACACTCTTTGCTGGTTGTTGATACGCAGGTGGGCGAGCTTTCAAGCTCCTTAGGAGCTTTGAAAAGAGCTGACAACTTCGAGATTGTCTTGATTGGTGGTAGCTGAGAACATTGCGTCGAGAGTCGTTGGCCGGGCTTCTACTGTAAAACCAGCTTGAGCGGCGTCATGCGCGTTCTGTCTTTCACGGTCGCGCTGTAGGCGAATGTTGAAATACAAAAGGGTGGTGTCCCATGTCTTCTGCTGGAGGTCAACGCACATTGCCAGTATGTCGGCGACGGTTTTATTCAGACGATCGATGAGGCCATTCGTCAGGGTGTCGTAGACAATTGACCACGAATAAATTTTAGTTGGAAGAATGCGCTGCGTCTACGTCCTCTCGTTTGTCTCTTGTCTAGTGTTTGCGCTAAACCCCATTATGACTCGATAGTCGAGTTCAATAAAGAAACTAAATGCACGAGTTGTTAAGACGCTCGCCTTCGCATCTCAGGCACACGGGTTCAATTCTAGCCTGTTCAAAGAAATTTATTTCGCAAGGAATTTCTCTGTATTGGTCCTCTTTTGAACCTAATTAATTTCTTTCTGTCATTCTGTACTCGTTCTGTCGGCGTTATGAGTTATTACATTCCGCGCCGAACCAAGTCAAAGCACGTTTTCTAGAAGCGCAGCAGCAGCAGATGAAGAGTTCTAAAATAGTGCGTGCCGGTTCATCATCGTGGTGATTTCTGTTGGAGACTAACGGATATTCTCTGAGCTTAAACAGCTTCGCTGTTAAAAGCCTAACTTCATCAGTGATATAACTACGTTAACATCTAAGAAAAAACGTACGGTCCGCCCACAGTCGTCTCTGTGCCACTAAGTGGAAATTGGCATACATTTCCGACCAAATGACATTTTGTGATGTCTGTGACTTCAAGTACTGTTTACGTACTGCGGGTAGGTGATTCTTTGATGCGGTCATATGTTGCCGTAACAATTTGTTTCCGTTCGGAAAACCCGCCTTTCCTGCCCAATTTTAGCAAGCATTCCGGCATCTGTGCTGAGCGAAGCATGATCGTTAATGCAGGGACGAAGACATTTCGTTCTTAGGTCGTATAATATATACATTAGCAGCGAAATGCACATACGGTGAGAACTGAAACCAATTAGCACGACTACATTGCACCATTGAATTGCAGACGTGCCGCTGTTTGGAGTTGCAGCTGTATTGATGCTTAGGTGACAACAAAATTGGCTTTAAAAAAGATCTTGGACTAAAACCCTTCGGAAAGTCTTAGCCGGAAATGTGGTTTAACTCAAAACATAGCCTTGTCGTGTGATAGCCGATGACAGATCTCCTGTGTTTGTTCTGCGATTGCAAATGCTTGGTTAAATATAAAATAGGAGATCGCTGTTCCCAATTAGACTAATTGATCCGGGCGGGTACTTGTAAAGTTATCTCTCATGAATTAACCTAGTTTTTATGTTTCTTAAGAAAAATCTGTAACGCCGAGACACCCGTTCAGTAGCGTCTGTGAGGAAATTTCGACACATTAAAGCTGCAGGGCTTGTGAGGAGAAAGATGCTCCTCTTTGCCAACTGAGTTCTGCGGAATACCGCAAGGTGGCGGAAGGGTTAAGAAAAGGAAAATAGACAACCACCTGTTTGTAGCATGTAGCCACAAGGAAATCCGTACGGATTTCGGGTGGTTGTCTATATTCCCTTTCTTAACCCTTCCGCCACCTTGCGGGATTCTGAGAACTCATTTGCATTACTTCTGTCCATCTGCTTCGAGTTGTAGATGTACTCGCCCTCGCGATGCCAATTACTAGCTTCCTGGTTAGGCTCAATTGGTAGAGCGACCACCCCTGAAAGGCGTTGGTACCCGGGTTCGAACCCCGGACCAGGACGAATTTTTCGGCAACTAAGAAGATTTTGTTTCTGAGAAATCCGTGCGGATTTCCTTGTGGCTTCATGCTACAAATGGGTGGTTGTCTATTATTTATTTCTCATGATCCTCTTTCTCTGCTGATTCTATCATAGATGCGTTGAACTGTGATAGCGTCTGAGTGCCATACGTTAAATCGTGCCCAATTCAATAGCCTGTCTGTTTGTACATGTCATTAAAGGTTTTTACCCGGTGCAGCTCTACTCGCCTGAACTGTTGTTACCAGTATGCAGTAAACATACCTGTGTGAACGACGATGAAGTACTGTTGGTGGAGTGGTGGTGGAGCTGTGGCTTTACATTCACTGGACATAATTACCACTCCAGCAATATTTTAAAGTTGTTTTGCCGTAAACAATGCAGATGGATTACCTGTTTGCAGCGGACACTTTTAAACATCGCGAGGCAGCAGTTTTGATTTGAGAGACCTCCGTTCATGGCCTTGGCCCAAACCTGGTAAGGTACACTGCGTGAACAAGCAGCAACACAATTTATCGCCTTGACATCTGCCGCTAGTTTTTCCAACTAAGCACTTTGCGAGACGTACAATGAATTTGTTTGCCATGTTTTCATGGTACGAAAAGTGTATAAGTCAGTCCCAAACAAAACAAAAAATACACAAAGACAATACTTACACCAACCATAGTTCACTCAACAGCAAAGTATCATCAATTTCATTATGGAAAGCAGAAGGTATTATTAAGGTCAACTCTTTCTTTGTAGTTTTTCCTTCAATGTATTGAAAGATCCACACCAATATAGGCTTTATCACTTTCCGCTGATCACTTGAAGGTGAAGTACTGCTTCGCTAAGATGTACACGTTACTAGGAATCCTGATCACTGTAGCAACGTCGTTATGTTCCAATGTCTCCTCAAAGTGTGAGGTTTCAGATGCAGCGGAAAAAGTGTTGCCTGTCGTAAACGTAAGTGCATATCTGTTCATGTAATGGATATTAATATCATCGAGGAATAGAGTTCAAACGATGGTATAATTGTTGCTATGCCCACCCTTTGCTGTCGACCATTCATTTCATGGCACAGTACCACCAAGTGACAAGCCTGGTTTCTTGCGCGTCATCAAAAGACGCAGTGCTTGAAAGCATGAAACAGAATTGTGTTTTCCGGCAGTATGGCACTCTATTGAGAACGGAATAACTGAGTGGCTTTTCTCTCTTTATTTGGGCCTCAAGATATTTGCCAGGGTCCTCGCTGTGGCAGTTAGAGTAGGATGAACCGCAAAGCAAGAATGTCGTTTTATATAGATTTAGGTGCGTGTCGCCAAACTGCTCTCTGCTGTTGCTGGGAGGTCATCGAATGCTCTTCTCAGTTTTCGTTCTTATAATAAGGGTATTGATACGCAATGCTGCTGTTCATAAAGGAAGGCATATACCAATGATCAGCGATAAAATCTTTGCAGCAGTCAGCATGTCGCACCTAGCGGCAGGTAGTCACAAACGTGCTTTTGGACGGGGCCTTAATGCTCGAGTAATATCAGGGTTGCTGGTTGCGCTGCTGATATCGCTACAACTCACAGATAGATATCGGCGGCTTTAATGCTCCGAATAAGTAACACGCAAGAAAATTACAGACAAATGACGAAAGCGAAGCATTCAAATGAGTGATCCCCGTTCCACGTGGGAAAATCAGTGTATACGCTTCCACCTACCCGGTATTTTTATTTGCAAAAGACAATAATTTGCAATGGTTAGTTAAATATAACACATCTTCTCCATTTAAAATAACACAGCAATTTTTGGAAATTCAATTGTTCATATGTGCTCGACATTCAAAATTGTCTTGACAATGATTTTACTGAACTTTTCTTTCTCATTTTTTGCCGTCATCCCACCAGTGAGCGAATCAGTTGCCGCTAATCTTGTGATGTCGCTGGCAGTAAGCATTGCGTCTAATTTAAATGAACCTTGAAAAATAAATAGGCGTAAAAAACGTGCTCTACACTGCAATAACAAAAGAATTCAGACGCGATATCCAAAATTTTCGTGCCCCATTAAGGAGAGCTAGGTCTCACTACGCGGGCGAGACCCGCTAGTGTGCACTACCGATGTAAGGCCCGTGATGGCATCTGGGATGACCTCGTATTGCAATACACCAAGACGTTGAAAAAAAAAAATGTGTGGCCTGAAGTATTACAACTAAATAGACTTTTCGCTGAGGCCCTGTCGTCGATAGGTTAGTTAGTATTCAATGTGACATAGGTTCAAAGTTGAAAAAAAGTTACAGTTTTGCCACAAGGGTGGACCAATGAATGGGATAGCAAGATTTCAGAATGTCACACGAAAAGCGACAAGCAGCTCTATACTTGCAGCGCGCCGCTGCAGCACAAGGCAGGACGCTCGATAAGAACGCATGGGTATACACAGGACAAGCGTGAGAAACTGTCACAGTTGTTACGTGTTCGTGTTTGAACAATGCGCTGCAAATGTCGACAATGCAGAAGCCGATGTTGGTTGATATTTCTTTTTCTTTTCAACTGCGGCACGTGGAATTACCACTCTGCATCTCCTGCCACGCGATGGCGTCTGACGCAAAGTGTGCCCGGTGTTCTTTTTTTTTCCTTCTACATCATGAGTGGGTACAGAAAGGGGGCCACATTTAGATAAGAAGCATCTTATGGCCGAGCTTAATCCGGTGTGCGGCGTGACATACCTTACTGCGCATGCGCAAACCCTTTCAAAAAAAAAATAAATAAAAAACCTCCTTTCCCCATCTCTCTTCTCTAGGCATCCCTCCCCGCGGCAACCACACTCCCTCACTGCGCATGCGCCTCCCCTCCTCTCTCCACTCCTAAGGCTCTCCCCTCTAGGCATACCTGCCCGCGGCGTCCACACTCCCACTGCGCATGCGCGTCCCCCCCTCTCTGTCCTCTCGTACGCTTCCCCCCTCTCTCCTATAGGCATCCCCTGCCCGCGGCGTCCACACTCCCACTGCGCATGCGCGTACCCTCCTCTCTCTCCTCTCCTACGCTCCCCCCTCTCTCGCCTCGCGACGCCGACGCAGGCAGCGTCTGCTAGCGAGTTTCTTGGTCGAAAAAACCGACTGCTCGCTCTGCACAACCGTTCACTGGCCACTCCGTATATATGGCAATGGATTTCGACCTGCAAGGTGGTGCCGGTGGGAGATTTCTCATGTGCGCTGTTGAACAATAAAAATTCGCAGCGTGCGCGTTAACTAAAAGCGGACTGCGGCTCTCTGTGTCCAGTCGGAGTCTTCTGTCTCTCATTGCCCATTAGCAGCGATTGATATGTTCCAGTAGGAAACACCGCTCCATCACTGCGTGCTTTTGCGCCTTCCCCAGTTTTCTCTCCTGCGCAAAGCTGCGATGAGCGCCAGCGTCAACGCCGCCGCCAGTGTAAGCGTTAGCGCCCGCTGCTTCACATCTACACATGGTTCCCTTTAGCGGGAGATGGTGTAATTTTTTCGTGTGCGTCGTGTGGCACTCACCAGCGTTCACAAGTGCGCGGCTGCATACTTTGGATCCTGACCTCCAGCTAGGTATCCCGCCCAGCCTATCACGACGTGACAGTACCTTGCTGGCCCGTCTGTGGCTTGGAGTGGCGTTCACAAATGTATATTCATTTCAGATTGGAATGTTTGACAGCCCATCATGTAAAGTATGCGGGTCCAGCGAAACAGTCGCGCACCTTCTCTGTGACTGTACCCGCTTCAACAGCAAAAGAGCGACCCTCTCAGCCGCACTGGGCCAGCTGGACAACCGGCCCCTCACAGAGAAAATCCTGGGGCCCTGGCCTACCCGGTCTGCAACACGAGCCGCTCTGAAGGCGTTGATGCGGTTTCTGCAGGCTACCGGACTGAATGACAAACTGTGACTGTGCGCGAACAATGTTGCTGCCTAGTACACGGACGGTGTTCCAGACACAATTCTTTTCCTTTTTTTGCCTACTGTCGCAAACTCTTCTTCCTCTCTTTCATCCTTTTACACCCCTTTTCCCCTTCCCAAGTACAGGGTAGCAAACCCGGAGTCCTCCTCTGGTTAACCTACCTGTCTTTCCTTTATCTTCCTCTCTCTCTCTCAAGGGCAGTTTTTAAAATTGGAAGAAAATGTAAGGGCGTTGCGTAATAGAAAAACACGGTCAAGCTCCCCCGACATCTGCCTACCGCGAACAGTAAATTGGTGCATATAGATCGCTCGCAGTTATAACATCGGACACAAGCATGGCGCGTGGCTGTGTTGGTTAGCGCAACGGGCTGCGGAGCGAGGGTCACAGGTTCGAATCCCCGGTCTTTTTCAAATTTCAAGGTGTTTTCAAATTTTTTTTCAACTGGTTTATTTTTCTTTATCTTTTTTCTATATATACACATACATGTACATATCCGGGACATGACGGCGACAGCAAATATCAGCAGATAGTGTCCATATAATTGCTTTTGCAATAAACAAGCTGCGACTCTCAACTCCCTCAAAATACGCAGGTTAACAAGCTGTGGAGCTTCCTTCGGGCGCTCTACATGTTTCATGACGCCGAGGGTGGGTTCATCAGTGAGGTTCGGCAGGACGCGGTGAAGCGTCCTGTACTTAACTGCAGCCGCGGTCTCTTTTAAAGAAAAAACACCGCTTTTGACCAAGGAAACTGCTAGAGACTGGTGCAAGCTAACATACTGCCAATAGTTTCTCGCCATCCCCGGAAAACACAAGGCGCTTTCTGTGTTATGAAATACCGCCACAGAAGTGCGACAATATACGTGCGCTAAACGCCCCTTTATCGCACGTGCCACCACACCACGCACCTATAATACTGGAAACTCAGGAAAAACAGTAAAATTACCGTCAGTAGAAAAAAGTCACAGTTTCGCCGCAAGGGCGAAGCAATGAATGCGATAGCAACAAATTAGCATTTCACGTGAAGAACGGCAAGCAGATCGAAACTTGGAGCGCACTGCTCAAGCGCAAAGGACGCACGACACATACGCACAGGTATACACAGAACGAGCACGAACTAACAAGTGTCACAGTTGTTACTTCACTGTGTTTGAACAGCACGCTTCTTTCGCAAACGGGGCCTCTAATTTTTTTAATATATGGGGTTTACCGTCCCAAAACCACGATATGATTATGAGAGACGCCGTAGTGGAGGGCTCCGGAAATTTCGACCATCTGGTGTTCTTTAACGTGCACTGACATCGCACAGTACACGGGCCTCTACCATTTCGCCTCCATCGAAATGCGACCGCCGCGGCCGGGATCGAACCCGCGACCTTCGGGTCAGCAGCCGAGCACCTTAACCAGTGCTCCAACCGCGGCGGACGAAAACGGGGCCTCTGCAGCGAGCGAAGTGACCTTTGTGCTCTGTGTAACCTAAACGCAGTCTTTACGACGAAAGAACACGTCGTAAAACTGCCCCCCATCGCCCCACCCCAAGATAAACGCGCGGGCGTGCCCGAGCAAAGGCGACTACGCCCTGCAGGCCAAAGTGCAAGGGGAGCCAACGCATCGAAACGAGTGGGGCGCCGAGCGCGCACTTTGCGCCAACTCACTTTCTTCGTGGCTTTTATATTTATATATACAAATATACATATACGGGGCATTACGGCGAAAAGCAGCCGAGAGTGTCCATATAATTGCTATCGCAATAAAAAAGAAAAACGTTGACTAGTCTCAAGGAGCGAAAGTCTACAAGGAATGCTTAGAAGCTTTTACCACTCAGCCCATGCGGCGATGCGTAGGCAGCATGAAATAGAGTTTCTGCAATGCGATGACAACGCAAGAATTCCTGTCCAAGCACAAGCAGCATTCTTGATCCCGGCCTCTATGGGAAGCGAATACCTTTGCATGTCTACCTCGTCTAGGCCATGCATGCTTAGCAGGAACATTATCACATGGCCGGTCAGCAGCATGCGTCAAATGCTTGTTTAAGGCCGTAGTGCGCAGCAGCTCACCAGAAAAGCGCAAATACGATGTAGACGATATTGAGGCTGACGCGCTCACCTTCTTTATAGGGACACTCTCGGTTGTTTTTTTGCCGTCGCCGTCATGCCCCACATATAAATAGATAAATCATTCAGAAAAATATTTTCCGACGCGCGGAATCGAACGGGTGACCTCTCGCTCCGCAACGCGCGACGCTAACCGCTAGGCCACAGAAGTGCAGGCCCTTCGGCATGATAACGACGAGCATTTTATATACGCCATTCGCCGCTGGCGGTACGCCGATCTTGGGGAAATATCAGCGCGCTCTCTGCGTTACCAGCGAGATGGTGCGAAGTGCATGCTCGGCTCCCCACTCGTTGCGATACGTTGGCCCCTCAACGTGCACTTTGCCCTCAGGGGCGTAGTCGCGCGTGCCCGAGCGCACGCGCACTTATCTTGGGATGGGGACAATTCCACGTCGTGTTCTTTCGCCGGAAAGACTGCATTGAGGTTACAGAGCGCTCAAAAGTTTTTTCGCTCGCTGCAGTGGCCCCGTTTGCGAAAGGATCGCGCTGTTCAAACACAGTGAAGTAACAACTGTGACACTTGTTAGTTATGCGCTCGTCCTGTGTGTGTTCTTTTCGTGCGTCCTTCGCGCTGCCTCCAAGTTTCGATCTGCTCACCGTTTTTCTCGTGCAATCCCAATTTGTTGCTATCGCATTCATAGCTTCGTCCTTGCGGCGAAACTGTGACATTTTTTAGTGGCACGGGTGCCGATCGACCCCCTTTCCTTACTTTTAGGCCAACCCTATCAAGCTATACAAGGAGCAGAACCGAAACCATCATAAAAATTTTAAAAAAATTCCGATCCTTGCACTATGTCACGCAAGGTTTTTGAATAGTGAAGCTAGACGATATTAGAGTCCAATGTGATTGCTTCTAGGTTGTTGCGAAGCTTTAGCAAGGTGACGCTAGGTTGCTCCTACGTTGCCTCTCAGCGCAGAAAAGTTCGAGTTTAACCACAGCCACAGACACGACGCGGATGCCCAAGAGACAGAAACTCACGCTTGATATAGAGTGTTCGCAACTCCCAGAGATTTTCGGGCACGTCTTTGTTCTCGAAGGGCTTCCATGACATCGGGGTGTTCTTTCAGCCGCCTTTGCCTTTTCCGCTCCCTAGTATTCGCGCTTTGTACGTACCGCTGAAGCACTCCGCACACATGCTGCAGAGAAGCTGACACGTGTGACCGTGGGGGTTGTCACTGGGTTAATCCCGACGGTTTATTAAACCAAAACCTGAGACTGTCAGGCGGTACAAAGCGATCATTTCCACAAAATAAATTGCAGCCTCTTGCTTTGGTTGCGTGCATGTAAGATATGGGAGAAGATATAGTGTAACAAAACAGCTAGTTGGGCGAGTTGGTGCGTATTCATATTTGAAGATAAACAGCGCACTGAAAATACGAAGACAAGAGAAGGAATCGACACACACAGCGCTGCACTCACAACTGGAAGTTTATTCAGGGGAAACAAAGGCTTAAAAGTGAAAAAACGCGCATGACAAGTGAGGAACAAGGTGATCATGTGATACGCTCGTCAATAAATGTAAACTCTTTTTTGTGCAATGTCACAGAGGTTTGGCTTACACAGGTATCACGTGACTTGTTAATATGAAATGCTTCAGAGACTTCTCGAGTGAATAGCACAAAGTGCGAACGAGTGCACAAAGAAATGTGTGGTAAACCATAGAAACAAGTATGTTCCTTGTGCAGTGGGGGGTGGTGTATCGCATTCCTTTATCTTGTGGCCTTTATTATATTGGACAGACGGGCCGCTGTATCAATAAGAGGTTGCGGGAGCACTATCTCTCTTTGCATAACGGCTCGCCTTCCCATTTGGCAGCGCACTGCGCCACGTGTGGGTGCACACCTGTTCTTTCTAACACTGTTATTATTTTCAAACACCATGATCAATTCACTCGAGAAGTCTCTGAAGCATTTCATATTAACAAGTCACGTGATACCTGTGTAAGCCAAACCTCTGTGACATTGCACAAAAAAGAGTTTACATTTATTGACGAGCGTATCACATGATCACCTTGTTCCTCAGTTGTCATGCGCGTTTTTTGACTTTTAAGCGTTTGTTTCCTCTGAATAAACTTCCAGTTGTGAGTGCAGCGCTGTGTGTGTCGATTCCTTCTCTTGTCTTCGTATGTTCAGTGCGCTGTTTATCTTCAAATATGAATGGGAGAAGAAATGTACTGCAGTAAGACGTCCAGGCGGGCTATTTGGTTAACTGGCATTAGGTGTTCTTAAACTGCGTGAAATGATCAGGACACGAGTAAGAAATCACCGGCACACCACAAACATCGCGAACAGAACACCACGAGCACATACTCAGCTGTCTATTGGCTTATTGCCTGGTGCGCGCGGTAGTGCCTCCGCAAGGTTTATTAAAGGGACACTAAAGCTAACCAATGACTTGGTTTAGACTGGCAAACTGCACTCTGAGAACTTTAATGCCAATATGTTTCACTATCATAAGTTAATTATTAGCGGAGAAAATCAAGGTTGAAGTTTTATTTTTAAATTTGGCGCCGTTATCTGCGCGCGTGACGTCAGAAATTCCAAATGTATTTTTCGTATTTTCGTGACATTGACTCGTTGAAATTTTCTGAAAATTCGTATTCTAGCTCTATGGCACCCACAGATGATAATGCACCTCATTTTTGTCGATTAGAAGCTACCTAGGACTCAGTAGACGCCTTCAGAATCTATGACGTCAAGGTGTTTGGTGCGGGAATCTCAAGGTGGCGTCTCCACCCGCATTTTCTTTTCGCGTGTTTTCTCGCTTACCAAGCGTCATGTCGCGGTAAGAGTGGTCTTTTCGGGATTTTGAAATTGTACCTAACTAATACGCGAAAAATCGTTTTGCCCTTTAGTGTCCCTTTAAAGCCTTTCGCAATTACGGGTAGTAACTGTCCAAAAATGTTGATTGGTGTTCGCCGCCCGTCTGTTGCCTTTTTCATTTTTAGTGGACCAGTGGTGAGTAGCGGTATTTGCCCAATTCGTTGTGTCACGCACTCGTTCGTGGTGATAGATTTTTCTACACACCAAAATTTTTACGGCCTATATAAACAGCTTAGCTTTTAACACAGAGTGGTCATTGACGCATGTTCTCAATTAAACTTGTAGTCATATAATTTTATAAATGAGTGTAACAATATTCACATCTGAAAAATCTATAATACTCGCACCTGACGCATAAAATCTGAAACTTCCATTTGTTTCTGCGACGCTTCTGCAACACGAAACACAACGTTCATGTAATGACAACGTCAGGTCACACAAACACCAAAAAATTGGTGGAACGGCTTAAGGTCAGGAATGCATAGGGTAGAAGGGACATCAGCGTATGTCATAAAATGAAATACCGTAACGGAGTGCGAACAGTTGGCGTATTAACGTCACATTCTCCTCACCGCACGTGCGCTAAAATTCCTCACTCAAGTTTGGCCAGCTGTCCGCCGGGTCGCATAATGTTCTCCAAACGTACATCACCGAAAATTGCTCCGGCACTTGCACCGCCTCTTGCGCTTTCTCTGGCGTTGCCACGTGTGGCGGCCCTGCTCATTTTAAAAGCGCGCGCCTCCTTGCGTAATGAGTATGCGTGTTTCTTGTTACAGATAAGTAGAGGAAGGGCAGTGGGCTCAGTGGTGTCGAACACAGCCATGTGATGGGAGAATACGGCTTTAGGGCGTCATCATCATGTCGCAGATCGCCAAAGCTGCAGAGTCATAAGAAGGTCGTTATGTCGCGAATATTAAGTAAATTAAGACGGTGCGAGGTCACGACGCTCTCACACGCAATAGTCGCTTGCTCAAAGGTGTGCCGCTCATGGAAGTTGGACTAAGCCAGGTGATGTCCAGGAAACTGACTTGGTTCCTGATGCTGGTGGCCGTGCGAAACAACGCGTATTTGGTTCAGAAACCTTTCACGCGTCGAAGGGCAAGGCTCATAAAAAGATGTCCAACATGGGAGCACAAGTTTACTGACCCATAGTGCGAGCGAGTTATGCTTTAACACACCTAAGTCTTCCATTATGGCAACATTACTGCCTTTTCCGAGCAGTTTTTTTGTTGTTGTTTTGGGCTACTTCTTGACTGACCAACAAAATAAAGCTCCTTATGTTTGTGTTATAAACAAATTCATCGTTCAGAACATGTGCGAAGATTTTGTTATGTGGTTCACTTCATATAGATCAGTGTCCTTGTCCAAACGTCTTCGCTAATTGGTGAGCTAATATACTAATGTTACACGCCCCATATTACTTTACTCATGTTGTAAAACCTGGGTATAGTATACTTTTAGTGAACAGTCACCTAACCAGGATTGCTTATTACATATGCAGCTGCTGGTACCCTGCAGTATTTAGAGTATTTTCCGGTGTTTTACTCGGCGCACCGCAGTAAGTATGATACGGTCACAAAGGGGGGATGGTGTAATTATTAGTTTTAATAGCTATGGTTACATTACCTCAGCTTCAATTTAAGTTTCCATGTCCTCTAGCGTTTCGGCCCTATCAAATTGAGGTCGCCATGCCCGAGAATCGATGTCGAGACTAGAGTATAGTAAGCGGCATCTTATCTGTTAAGAATGTGACTGTGGGTTTCGTGGTATTTTAGCAGAATCGACCGAGCAGTTGGCATCACTGCCATTCGCTTGACTTTGGCGTATTTTCCGTAACACGCAGGTTTTCAACACAAGTGAGCCCTTGTGGTTTTACCAAAAAAGCTCCACATCTGGAAATGCACCCGTGACGTGCATAGTTCTTGGCATGATCAACATTACCAAAAATGACTACTATGCCTGGCAGAACGAATCATTTCGAAATGGCTTGCGGTAAGTTTAAATAGAGGTTACTGGCTTGATATAAGGCAAACATATAACTTGTGAAAGTTAATGTCACTCAACACAGCGGATGCAAATATGTAATTTTTGAAAAAAAAGAATCGTATGCGCGTGACTGGTATCGTTGAGCCTGACACATTACTTTAAGAAATATGCACCCACAAATCACAAATGACGACAAAGGCGCAAGTAGTGAAATAACTAGTAGAGATCATTTGCACTTTCATATTAGTCCGTATACGAGCAACGAATGCGTAGCACTTAGTAGAAAAAATTCTGCGCGGCACTCTGTGACGATCAAATATCATAAAATGATAACCTAGTTACGTCGGATAAATGCAACCTAGTTGCCATGGCAAGATCGTAGAAGAATAGCCAGCTGGCGACAAGATTCCTGCTGTGATTTTAGCAATTCGTCATCGGTCTTGACGCTTTAACACCGAAGTCTTAAATCAATCGTATAAATAACACAGCCCTTCATTGCATGGCACGAGACAAGATCTGTTGACAGCCTGATTTAAGGTTGTAATGATTTGCACATTAGTGCGGAGAATGTTTCATGCTTGGGTCGCGTTAATTCACGTATACACAGACAAATATAACTAGAACAGCGCAACTTACTCAAGTATAGCGCGCGCAACACGCTGTAAAAGCTAAGAGAATACCGGGCACTCTCTTTGGGGTTGTATTTTCGTCTCCCTTATTTAACTCTCTTTTACAATGTAAATCTCCTGTTTTTCAGGCTGCGCAGAATAATGCCACCAGAAAAGATGATAGTACTCCACCTCAACAAAGTGGCATAACATGCTGAAAGAGGGTAGCAGGATCCCCCCAAGGGAGTAGCCGTACATTTCAAGAACTAATTTCAGAACTCGGGCCAAAATTGTGCTAAATCGCTTTTAACTACTTCAATCATACGCCCATCGTAATAATGGCTAGATTATGAGCACTATGACAAGATATATCAAGGAAAAGAACGCTAGAAAAAAAAAAGGACAGAGCGAGATTACAACGCACAACCTCTTCACGCACCTCAGATTGCGGTTCCGACATGCTGAGGTAACACTACACTGGAAGGTGGCTAGTGCCTTCATTTTGTTTTTGAGTGACGTAAGTAATATCGGTGATTTTCTCTTTTTGAAACGCAGATTGGAGTGTCTCCATACATTGGACAACCCAACTATAGGTAGCTTATTTGTTTAGTTCTTCCCAGGATCAGTACACGAATCCGGCCACACTTGGCAGTTAACAAGATTTAATGGCATTTGCGTTGACTCGCTAAGCGGTTAGTCATTCCAGTGCAGAAAACATCGCATTTCTTAACTGCTCTCTGTACATTTAGGTTTTCGTCACCCCTTTGAATATATTTTCGGTCATTCTTGTTTACGTTCCGCGAATACAGCCGTTTACTCGAGCTCACTCAATAACTCAATGGTTCGCTCAAGTCGTACCGATCATTAGGCTTAGGGCAGCATATTCCGTGCGTGACACACGTAGCAGAGAACACGAACGCTGAAATGCGAAGAATTTAATAACCGTCCCGGTGTATTTTCGATCATGGCAATCTCATTGGTATGACATTCGCCTATATAAGTTACCTAAATCCGAACCTAGAACCGGGAATATTGGGCATGTCCAGGGCTTCACAGACGATGGAATTGGAAACGCTGTTTTTTTATTAGTTGTCTCCAGCACCTCAACCAACAAATGCAGAGCTCTTTTCTGATATATGTGTGCTAAATATGCGTTCCGTGCCTTTATGACCGTGTTGAGGAACCAGTCTCAGTAACTAAATATGGTATTCACATATCACAATATCGTTTTCCTCTGAACTTTTCATTGCATTAAATTTACCAGATTCATTAAAATCTGAATAATAGTAAAATTTTGGTGAATTTGTTACCCCTAAAACCTAAATCTTGAGTTCATTTGCATCTCTCAAAATTTGTAACACAAAATCTCTCAGGGGTATGCTCGCAATTCTGGTACATGAGTTGTAGCATTTATGCAGAATAGAAATAAAAATAATCAAATGGTTATCTTGAAATACATGCAAAATAATCGTACCTAAGTACAAAAACGTGGTTCCGATATTAACAAGTTAAAATTATGAAAACAGCTGAAACGAGAAAAGTTCTCGCCAAACACTGTTCAACAATTTTATTTTATAGCTACGGTTTTGCTTGCCGCCTACGTAGTGAACGACGTAGGCGGCAAGGCGCGCCCAGTAGTATTTTGCCTGTATTCTTGCCGGCGTACGGGAAAAGCCGAGGTAGCCAGCCGTTGGACCGTCGTGCAGGGCCCGCACAACTTCTGGTCGCAGTGCCGAAGAGGTACAGCGATAAGGTAGTTGCGCGGTCCGGAAAGTTCGTATTTACGTGGACGTCGTTTTAGGGGCAAAGCTCCTTAGAGCCTAGCCTTGCTGTCATACACGTCCATCACAGGGAGAATCGTAGATGTGAGACACGAAGTTTTATCAATGTACCAATATCAATCATAATTATGAGAGAACAATATAAAACACCTAGAAGCACAAGCTCTTTATACTAGCCGGTGACTTAGTTACTCATTATGGACCTTAGGGCCTAGCTTGGTCGTCGAAGCACACTTTCTGATGTCATGGTGGTTAGAAAACCATTGCTATAGTCGAAAATATGTGTGTATGTGCACCTGAAAAAAGAGGTTTACAATAGACGAACAATCATAATTCTGAAGAAACAATATAAAGCACCTACAAGCAGAAACCCTTTATACTAGTCGGCGACCTCAACGTAGACATTATGGACCTTAGGACTGAGCTTTGTCGTCACTTTATGTCACTCAAATGACATTATATGGGAAATGCTCAGGTAACATACGTGAGAGACAAAAAAGGTTTAACAATACACTAATATCAATCGTAGTTCTGACAGAACATTATAAAACACCTTCAAGCACATACTAGTCGGCGACATCAACATAGACATTATGCACCTTAAGACTTAGCTTCGCCCACTAGTCATCATTCACTTCGTGGAGATGCGTGGATTTTTTCAATAAGAATGGCGCCGATCGTGGCCCGAATACTTTTGGAACAATGGCGGTCCTACCCTCTAGTACTTCACAAGGCACTTGGGTTCCGGGTTCGCTCGATGTCGCTCAGCGAAGTAGTGGGTACTTATGGTTCCAAAGACACAGTCATCATCCCGGTGGGTCGTCGGGGGGCACGAGACTGGCCGTCGGCGTCGAAGTGTTTTCTTCCTGACATGTTAGCGACGCTAATGTATCCATTCTTCGGGTATCAGGCACTACCTTGCGAGGTGACCAGAAGTGTCCTTGAAGTTAACTAGCCAACGCAAGTCATGGTAGTCGCTCAGAGCTTTGTAGGGCCTGCCGTAGAGGTAGGGGCAAAACTTGGGTGTAACCTAAATGATGGCGAAGTACTCCTTTTCAGTTATAGAAGAGTTGGCTTCCACTTTAGATAGCGACCGGGTAGCAAACAATGATAACCATTTCCTGTCTGTGAGTCCTCTGCACAAGGACGGTTCCGAGCCGTACGCCAGTTGCGTCGGTGTGGATTTCCGTGCCGGCGGATTCGTCGAAGCGCGCAAACGGCGGCGGCGTCTGCAGGCGTCGTTTCATTTCTTGAATTGCTTCGACTTGTGCCGCTTCCCAGTTGATTTCCACGTGAGTTTTCATGAGGTGAGTTAATGGCTGGGTGATCCGTCAAAATACAATAAGGAAGCGTCTATAATAGGCGTACAAGCCGAGACATCGGCGTACGGCCTTTTTGTCGGTGGGCGGCAGGAAGGCAGTGATGGCAGCTGTTTTCTGCGGGTCGGGGCCAACTCCTGATCTGATAATGGCGTGGCCCAAGAACGAGAGCTCCTCGCACGCGAAGCGGCACTTTAGGAGCTTCAGGGTGAGTCCGGAGATTTTGATTGCTTGAAGTACAGCATCAAGGCGCCGGAGAAGGTGTTCGTCGAAGTTTGTGTCAAACACAACGACGTCGTCCAAGTAGACGAGGCACGTCTGTCATTTCAAGTCAGCTAACACTCTGTCCATAACGCTGTGGAAAGTCGCAGGAAACGAGCAAAGACCAATTGTCATGATCTTCAACTCTAACAGGCCGTCTTGTGTTGTAAAGGCAGTGTTTTCTCGGTCTCTCATGGACTTCGATTTGCCAGGAGCCGGTTTTAAGGTCTATCGACAAAAAATACTTCGCGCTGTGCAGTCGCTCCAGGGTGTCGTCTATCCATGGGAGAGGATACACGTCCTTTGTGATTTTGTTCAGGCAACGATAATCGACGCAGAAGCAAGGGGTTCCATCTTTCGTCTTCACAACACCACGAGAGACGCCTGTAGACTCTTGCACTGCTGAGTGATGCCATCGCGCAGAAGTTCCTCGACTTCTTTCTTCATGGCATCGCGTTCATATGTCGAAATTCGGTACGGGCTCTGAAGAATTGGTCGTGCAATTTTTTCTGTTATGATGCGATGTTTCGTGACTAGGGTCTGTCGAATTCTTGACGACGATGAGAAGCAGTCCTTGAAATGCAGGAGGAGGACTTTCAGCTTTTCTTGCTTGCAATTCAGAATGCTCGGGTTGACGTCGAAATCTGGTTAGGGATCTGAATTCGTCTAACCAGCGTTTTTAGCGTTGAAGAGGGCGAAGCCATTGCTGACGTCTTAAGGCGAAAGCCTTTAATGTCTCATGCTCACGTCCGTCCGGTGTCCGTCCGTCCGGTGGTGGTGGTGTGCGTCCTGAGCACCCTTACTGCGCATGCGCAAACCCTCATCACGCACCTCCTCTCCTACGCTACCCCTCTCTCTCCTCTAGGTATCCCTCCCGCCCGCGGCGTTTACACACCCATCGCTATTGCGCGTACCCTCCCCCCTCTCTCTCCTACGCTCCCCCTCTCTCCTCTAGGCATCCCTCTCCGCGGCGTCCACACCCTCACTGCGCATTGGCGTCTTCTGCCCCTCTCTCTTCTCTCCTACGCGTCCCCCCTCTCTCTCCTCTAGGCATCCCTCTCCGCGGCGCACACACCCTCACTGCGCATGCGCGTCCCTTCACCATCTCTCTCCTCTAGGCATCCCTCCCAGCGGCAACTACACCCCCAATGCGCATGCGCGTCCCCTCCCCCCCCTTTCTCTCTCCTCTAGGCATCCCTCCCGCCGCGTTTACACCCCAAATGCGCATGCGCGTCTCCTCCCTCCTCTCTCCTCTCCTACGCTCCCCCCATCTCTCGCCTCGCAACGCCGACGCAGGCAGCGTCTGCTAGCGAGTTTCTTGATTAAAAAAACCCACTGCTCACGCTGCACAACCGTTCACTAGCCAGCCCGTATATATAGGCAGTAGCTCTTGACCTGCAATGTAGTGCCAGTGGGAGATTTCTCCTGTGCGTTGTCGAACAATAAAAATTCGCAGCGTGCGCGTTAACTAAAAGCAGACTGCGGGTCTCTGTGTCCAGTACGAGTATTCTGTTTCTCATTGCCCATTAGCAGCGATTGGCATGTTCCAGTAGGAAACACAGGTCCATCACTGCGTGATTGCTCCTCCCTAGATTTCTTTCCTGCGCAACGCCGCAATGAGCGCCAGTGTCAACGCCGCCGCCAGGGTAAGCGTTAGCGCCCGCTGCTTCGCATCTACACATGGTTCCCTTTAGCTGGAGAT
Organism: Rhipicephalus appendiculatus; assembly: GCA_030522465.1. Lineage (NCBI taxonomy): Eukaryota > Metazoa > Arthropoda > Arachnida > Ixodida > Ixodidae > Rhipicephalus > Rhipicephalus appendiculatus. Next base: position 98,674 of record JALIZH010013165.1, read on the forward strand.
GCTGTAATTTTAAGGCGAAAGCCTTTAATGTCTCATGCTCACGTCTGTCCGGTGTCCGTCCGGCGTCCGTCCATCCGTCCGTCCGTTCATCTGTCCGTCCATGCATCCGTCCGTTTGTCCGTCCGTCCGTTCGTCTATCCGTCCGACGCGACCGCTGTCCGTCTGTCCATCCGTCTGTCTGTCCGTCCGCCGTCCGTCCGTGGGTCTGTCCGTCCGTCTGTCTATCCGAGTTCTGGCACGGAATTAGGTGACCGCCGGGGTGCGCAAACGGACGGCGGTCGCGTCGGACTCTACAGAGATCGCGCTTTGCTTGCGTAGCGTCGCTGTGCCCAGCTCTTGCAATCATTCTGACCGACGCCGTCTCAATGGACGCATGCGTCCACGGAATACACTTTCGAATTTACAAAGGGTCCGTCAATTTAAGCGCTGGAACGCTGATGGCGTTTGCGCGATGCGCAATGAGCGAGAAAATACTAACGCACGCTGACGAAGATTAGCCTTGCGTCTCGCTGCGATTCGCGGTAAAGAATTAAAAAAGAAAACACGCACACATTCGGTTTGTGTGTTATCCCAGTGAGAGTGTAAAAGAAAAAAAGACGTGGCATAGTCAGTGGAATGACCACACGTTTTCGCCGAACACACTTTCGAATGTACAAAGTGTCCTTCAATTTTTAATTCGTCCGATGTAGGTGACTGTAACCAATTTTGAGGTGCCTCTATTAATGGCTGAAGTTTGTCAGCATTACCATCGCTTTCCAATGGCGCAGCTCGGGTATGCGCCTTGCAAAGCAATGCGACGGTGCTGTAGCAAGTGCCGGTCACCCTTGATAACGCCTTCAAGTATGCGGGTTTTTCGGTGCCGAAGAAAATGATGACGCTGGAGAGAGCCGGACTCTGAACATACTCTTCTATCACATTCAATGTGTGATCCCTGGCGTCGTCCGGGGGAGGGGGGAGGGGGGAGGGGCAGCGCATTCTTGATGTTAGCGCTATTGACTCATACCTAAGGTTGATCACGACGCCATGTTGACTTAGGAAGTTTATCCCAAGTGTCACATACCTGGAGCAATGTTGAACGATTACAAAGCTCACAGGATAAGTCTGGGTATTCATGCTGACTCTTCCTGTACAGACTCCAGCTGGCATTATGCGATGAACCTCCAGCGGTCCGGATTTCGGGTACCTACCCACGCAGTGTTAATTTTCAACTTCGCAGCGAACAGCCCACGGACGACGTATTAGTTGACTTCTGTTTCGAAAAGAGCGGTGACATTGTGGCCATTGATGAGAACGTCGTGGTCGCTATTTCGTCGTCTGTCGTTGCGGTTGGGGCGCGGCTTCAGATCACGGCTGCATCAACAGTTCTGCACCTTCTACGTAGTCATGTCTTGTACGGTCACGAAATTTCGGCGTCCGGGCATCGCTCGGCTTGCGGCGTGCTCTTAGGACTTCGTCGCGGCGTCGTCGCCGGCATCAGAGCATCTTCGGGTAGTTGGTCATGCAGCACCCGCACCTCCATAGGTTGCTGCTCTTAGTTTGCCGGGTAAGGGCCAGCGGATCAGCCCGGAGTATGGCCGGTGTATTGCCGGTGCTGCGGTGGGATATATAGAGGGTGGCGACAGCGATCGAGAAGGTCGTCTGGGTGTCCACTGTGCTCCCTCGATGTAGACGCCATATCAAATGGTCGATCACCTCGCTCTGGACACGATGCGCGGACGGTGAAGCCGCGTAGCCCCATCTGGCGGTACTGGCAGGCTGCCAGTACAGCCAGATGGGACTACGCGCGCATATGCGTGCCAGATGGGACTAAGCTGTTCCATACCGACAGCCGCTGCCAGTGGCGGCGGCTGCGGGCATGCACGGCTTAGTCCGATCTGGCATCCCGTCTTCCTCAGAGCGTAGCGTTGGCGGAGAAATGGGCGTTACGACATTGGTGGCGGCCGCGGCGGCAGCGGCTTTTGACGGCGGAACTGCGGCGGGGTGACGTCTTGTTGTGGGTGCGGAGGGGGGACATGACGGCGGGTGACAGCAGCGTAGCTCATGGTTTGTGGCTGCGCTGGCACTGGCTGATGAACCCTCAGTGACCGTTGAATTTCCTCTTGTACAACGTCAGCAATCGACTTCACTTCAGGCTGCGGAGGAGGTGTGAGCTTTTGCAGCTGATCTGGCACCATGGCTGCGATCATTTTTTGCGAAATTCGTTGGAGTCGAGGGCATCAAAGCACGCGCTTTCTTTAGTTGAGTAGCGGATATTGTCTGGTGCGCATTTCCAGCGTTTTCTTGATCGTCGTTGCCTCCGAGAGGCATTCCTGGACGGTCTTGGTTGGATTCCACATCAGCCCGGCGTAGATTTCCTGCTTGACTCCTCGCAAAAGTTAGCGAACATTCTTGTCTTCGGGCATAACAGTGTCTGCGTGACGCAAAAGCGTGGTCATCTCTTCCGTGAAGAGCGCCGCGGTTTGTTTTGGCATCTGTACACTGGACTCGAGCACAGCTTCAGTGCTGTGTTTGCGGACGACGCTCGTGAATGTGGCGAGGAACCTGGTGCGCAAAATCTCCCCTGTGGTCAGGGGTCACTCTTCTTGCTCGAACGAGGCACGAGTGGCGTCTTCCAAGGCAAAGCATCACGTCATAGCTACTCTTCACCTGTACAGGCTTTGAGAACGACGATTTGTTCGTGTGCTTCGAGCCAGCTTTCCGTGTCTTCAAATGACCTATCGCGCAAGGTTGGCGGCTCCTTAGGCTGCCGGAGAAGGATCAGCGTGGGCTGCACGGGGCGGTCATCATCGCAGCTCCGGGGATCCGGAGCTGCGATGTCAGGATGTCAGGATCCGGGGCTGGCTGGTTTTTTAGGAAAGGGGCCCGTACTCTGGCTGCAGTTTCCTCTGCCTGCGGCTTCTTCGACGATCCGGGTTTTCTTTGCCGTCGTCCTTGTCGCGGTTCGGGCTTGGGCCAGTGCTTCACGGGCGCGTACGGATTATGAACGAAGCCGCACCTCCACCAGATGTCATGGGGTCGTGACATTGGCGAAGGAAGCAGCCGGCGTGTCCAAGAAGAAACTCTATATCTGGCCGAACTTGTGGCCGAAACACGGAAAGTCAAACGACAAGCAATACACACTGTCCACTAATAGCGCCATGCTGTCCCCTGATACCATCGATAATCTGTCAAGCGGTGAAGCGTGTTGGCAAATATGCATATGGCATTGAAGATTCCAGCGTTATTGTTAGCGGCCATGCAAGTTCCAGAACAAATACGGATGTTCGAGTTGTGTGCGTAATCTCGTCAGAAGGTGCTAGGATCATCTAGATGGTTCGCAATCATTCGGGTGCGGAATTCGCAAGCAACACTTACAAGTGTGATGGGGTGATAACATGAAAATAGAAAGAGCATGCCTGCAAATATCAAGCTAGCGAAATGGCCGCGAGCGCACCATGAGCGTGACATGCAATGCATGCCATACATAACATGCATGTCATGACCTTCATGATATCACCTGACATTTCTTCGTCGTAGAGTTATATCATACAATACCAATTTTGGTGTATATCAAGCTAGCGAACCCGCTGTGAGCGCACCATGAGCGAGGCATGTAAATGATGCCCTACATGACATCCATATGGTGATTTTCACGTTACCATCTCTCATTTATATTCGTCATGGAGTCACGTCGAGCAATACCAATTTTGGTGTATATGGAGCCAGTGAACCGGCCGCAGCTTACCATGAGCACTGCATGTAAGTCATGCCGTATATGACACGCATATCGTGATCTTCGTGTCATCAGCTGACATTTATGTTCGTGATGAATTCACGTCACTCAGTACCAATTATCGTGTATATTGTCACGCGGTCCTGACCCTGACGAGCGAAGCCGTCCGTCTTTTCAAGACCAAACTTTTTATTTGGGCGAACCTGTGCCCGGAAAACGAAACGTCACTCTACAAGCAGCACACGCTGCAGGTTGATAGCGGCGAACAGAGCGTCGGCCGTCGATAATCTCGCAAGCGATGACGAACGTCGGTATTTACGCATGTACGTGCCATCGAACATTCTAGCGTTAGCCGAAGCGGGTAAGTTCCAGAACAAACACCAATGTTCGCCATCTGATCGGAAGATTCTAATACAACCTAGAGGGTTCCCAGTCATTCGGGGGCTGTTTCCGCATGGTAGCAGTTACACGTGTAATGGGGCGGGAACATAATAATAGCAAAAAAAAAAAAAAAACGAGCGCATGTGGAAATATCAAGATAGCGAACCGGTCGTGAGCGCACCAGGAGCGTGGTATGTACAGTGGGGGGTCAAAAGTTCCCACGCCACGCTGCCATAAGAATGCATGGGATAATGTCGCCTGGGGACTTTTGACCAGGCCTGTACATCACGCTCTACATGACATGCATATAATGATTTTCACCTTACAATCTGTCATTTATATTTGTCATAGTCATGTGAAGCAATACCTGTTTCGGTGTATATCAAGCTAGCGAAACGGCCGCGCCACACCGTGAGCTAGCATGTAAGTCACGCTGTATATAAGAAGCGTCTCATGATTTTCATCCAAGTATTGTTTCGTCACAAACGTATTGGTTATCTATAAATTATAGAATGATTACCTTCGGGTAAACAGTTCACTTCCGTATTCGTTTTCATTTCATTTTCGCACTAATACCATGCTCTATTTCAGGTTGACGGAGCGCTGCCATGGAACATTTAAAAATGGAACTAGACAAAAGCTTGGCATGATGAATTTTTCGTGCGATGGTAAGTGATGCAGTTTCCATCCGCTCAACAAAGCAGGTAACATAGAAGTGCGTTCGGGTATACTGGTGCCTTGGACTGCTCTCAATTTTTCTTTGCTGTGAGAATTCCTGACGCTCACTGACTGAGCGAAACGGAGGAAGTCATCCTTCGCGATGGGGGACCATCACCCCAACGAGATCGCCGGCCCCAGCCGTCTGCCTGATGGACCGAAGAGGAGTGACCGTGCCGGCGCATCCGTTCCTTATGACTCCACCGACAGCTCATCTGTGGAAGAGATGGAATCGGAAGCCGATTTCGCGGCGTTCACCTCCCGCCGGTTGAAGCGAAAGCTTCGAAGGCCGTCATCTTCGAGAGACTCGCAACCTGCGCTGGATAATGGCAAGCAGTGTTTGACAATCTCGTCTGTGCCTACCTCTATGACAGACAACTTGAACTCGCTCAACAGGCAATCATTAACTGAATATTCTGAACGAGTCGCACCTGCGCAAGTGACTGAAATTCGTATAAATGGTAGGAAGAACATATTGTCCGTCGATGTGACAAACAAGACTATTCTCGAGAGACTAAAGGCCGTCAAACAACTGGGAAGTATCTCAGTGTGCTCGTTCCTTGCTCAAGGAAAATGAACTACGATTGGTGTCATAAACGACGTAGACATTGACATCACTGACGCTGACCTCGAGAGACTCGTAACGTCGACCGTCAGAGTCTCAAATATCCACCGCTTCGGGCAGTCTCGTTGCATCAAGATAATCTTTGAATCTGAGACTCTGCCTACCCACGTCAAGGTTGGATACGTCAGACATCCTGTGCGGGCGTGCCACGGCCTTTGCAGTGTCACAAGTGCTGCAAGCTGGGACACGTAATCGCAGTGTGCAAAAGTGAGGTTACTTGCCAGCGGTGCGGCGGACCTCATAAATTTGACAACTGCGATGCTGCTGCTCTACTGAAGTGCCCAAACTGCTCTGGTGCACATGAAGCAACATCGAAGGAATGTCCAAAGATAAAGGAGGAAATGCGCGTCCTACGGAAGATGGTGAGGGACAACTCGACACACAGGGAAGCTGTCTCATCCATCCGCCGTAATTGACGCCGCCGATCCAAACGCCGGCGCTCGCGGAATCCCAGTGTCCACAGGACCGATAAATCGTCTACAGCACAAGGTGAGCACACGCTTGCGCAACATAAAGTCGCAACGCCCATCCTGAGTGCACCCCGCCCAAAGAACGCACAAGGTGGGCCAGGACCAGCGATGCACGCCGATGCGTCAGATGCTGAATGGCCCTCGCTGCCGTCTGGAGCAATAGGACAAACCACATCATGTGCTGCAACTCCACAGGTGGCTCATACCGACAGGCAAGACTTCGAAAAAGACCCAGACTACACTGAAGAACCTGCTAAAGTCCATCCGTGCAATTCTCTGTGAACTACAGACGCCGGGCGCGAAGGCAGCAGTGCAGATCCTCAACGTACTGGAACCGCTCCTGGTAGCGCTTCCATAGAACAATATGGCGAATTCATTCGAAGAGCGAGTACGTGCATATGCTATAATGCAGTGGAATGCAAGAGGTTTGCGAAGCCGGCTATGTGACTTTCGACAACGGATGTTTAAATACCAATTTCCTGTGGTTGTGATATGCGAGCCGAATATGGTGTCGTCTTTTAGAATTTCCGGATACGTGACACTGTGGTCTCGCGATGACCGAAGTGCTAGTAAAGTGATCATATGTGTACGTCGTGACCTAACGTACGTGAGGCATGACGTGGCTTCTCATGCATCAAATGATTATATATGCCTCACAGTGAAGCACAAGCGGCGTTCACTATCAGTGATCGGAGGATATATACCCCCCAGAAGCCGTGTGGACAGGCTCTCACCTCTTATCTGTGCTCCAAGCTTGGCCCAGGTCCACATCTATTAGTTGGCGACTTTAACGCACACCATCCCATGTGGGGCTCTGCTTCAAAGAACACCCGCGGCAGGGACATTGCTGATCTTGTACTAAATCAAGGCCTGATGTCCATCAACGATGGATCCCCAACTTTTCTTCGCGGCGCATCATACAGCAGCTGTCTGGACGTTTGTTTTGTGTCGAGGACTCTCTTACCAACCGACCTCTTGGACTGTAGACATAGAAACACACGGAAGTGACCATCTGCCGACGTACATACAAGTGAAAGGATTCTGTCGTTCGGCTCCTCATTCTGTGCGAAGTGTGGACTGGCAAGCATTCCGAACCTCTGTGGACACCCAGTGCGACAAATCCAATCTATCTCTGAAATAGAGACTGTTATCGCATCAGCCTTAAGTGCAAATACGAGGTTTGTCGATGTACCAAAATCAAGATCGCAGATTGACGCACAATATGAACATCTTCGTGCAATCCATCGTCGTGCACAAAGAAAGTATAGGAGGACGAGACTACCATCAGACTTGTCTGCATCTCGCCGAGCACTAAAGCATATACGACGACACCTCGATAAACTCGACAGACAGCGGTGGAGGACGTTTTGTGGCTCTCTGGACCCCAGGAAGCCCCTGTCGCGAATATGGCAGGTTGTACGGAGCCTTCAGACACCTACGCAGCAGTTGGTTCCTTTCCGAGCTGTCGCACTGAAGCAAGGCCGGAGTGAGGTGGATGTAGCAGAAGATTATTGCCAATTACTGGTAGGCGCGTCCTCCTTATCGGTATCGCTTTTAGACTGCGCCTCAACACCATCTTGTGACGACCGCCTCGACTTGCCGTTCACTATGCACGAACTTGACGCCGCGATTGCTGCCTCCCGACGCTCGTCCGCGCCCGGGCCTGATGGGATCACCTATTCGGCTCTCTGTCACCTCGGCCAGGAGGCGCGGAAGGCTCTTTTGTCTTTCTACAATTCTACGTGGGACACGGCAACAGTCCCACACAGCTGGAAGTGCAGCCGCATAGTGGCCTTACTGAAACCAGGCAAGTGCTCACACGAGCTTTCTTCGTATAGGCCGATTGCCCTAGCCAGTTGTGTCGGCAAAGTAATGGAGCGCATGGCGCTGACAAGGTTGGGAATGGCTACTGGAGAACAATGCCGTGTTCCCAGATTTTATGAATGGCTTCCGAAGGGGTCGATCATCAATTGACGGCGTCATCGACCTCGTTTCATCTGTAGAACACGAAAAACAACGTCGGAGATTAGTAGGCGCAATTTTTTTTGGACATCAAAGGGGCTTATGATAACGTCCTTCATGAGGCCATTCTTGGTGCGCTTGAAGACATTGGCGTAGGAGGCCGCCTTCACGCGTGGATAGTCAGCTATCTTAGTGGACGAACAATTTTCATGTCGACAAACCTGACGGTGACACGGGCCGACACCACGTAAGCCGTGGAGTTCCACAAGGCGCGGTCCTCAGCCCCATACTTTTTAACATCACGCTCATTGGTCTTGCAGCAGAGCTCCCTAACGTTGTCAAAATCAGCGCCTACGCGGACGACATATGCATATGGGCATCTCGCGCAACGCGTCCGCAACTGCGAGCAAGACTTCAACACGCGACATCAATAACATCAAAGTAGTTGCGCCGCCAAGGCCTGCATCGCTCAACAGGCAAATGTGCTGCATTGATGTTTACAAAGAAATCAATGACGCGGTACCCGATATTCGCAGACAGAGCAGTGATTCCTGCTGTCACTCATTACAGATATTTGGGCGTCGTTATTGACCGCAACCTATCTTGGTCGAAGCACGTCACGGCGCTACGAACCAAACTTGTCAGCTTTGTAGACGTCCTTCGTGTTGTAGCTGGACTAAGATGGGGCCCCGCTGAGAAAAGCCTTCTGCAGTTATACCAGGCATTATTTGTGGGATACCTACGCTACAGCTCACCTGTGCTTTCACGTATGCGTGCAACATGCATTCGTACGTTGAAAAGCCTTCAAGCACGAGCGCTCCGGACATGCCTCGGTCTCCCGCGATGCACAACAACGTCAGGTACCATAGAAGAGTCACGAACCTACCCTATGGAGGTTTACGTGTCTTGCGAGCCCCTTCGAGTGCGCCTTCGACTGCTGACAAGGCATGCATACCACCCCTTGTCTACACTACAGACAACCCGACCAGGCTGCGCCTACTCAGAATGCCTCAACACTCATAGGCATATCATTCCTGTAGGCTTCGCACCAACCGTCATTCCTGGAGTGCCGCTGTGGACACTGCGTAAACCACTGGTGTGCCTTCAAATACCTGGGATTTCGAAGAAATCGCGTGTTCCTTGTGCGGGACTCAAGCAACTCACCTTGGCATACTTGACAGAACGATACAACGATGCTGTACACATATACACTGATGGGTCTGTGACTGCGTGCGTCTCGACTGCGGCGTTTGTGATCCCGCAACTAGATATCACCCAACAACGCAAGTTAGACCACAAGTCGTCTTCAACAGCAGCAGAACTAGTTGCTATACGGGAAGCTGTTCGATTTGTGTCCCACCAAACTCCTCACAAATGGACGATACTTTCTGATGCGAAATCCGCATTGCAAGCCCTTCATTCATGCTCAAGAAGAGGACAGTATTACGTATTAGCATACGAAATCATACAGGCATTCGATCTCAATCAACGAAATGGTCACACAATTACCCTTCCCAATGGATACCTGCACACTGTGGATTGGCAGGCAACGAGCTAGCTGATGCTGCAGCAAAAGCCGCTGTGGATAACGGCGCCGTTCATGTACAAATACCATACTCGCGAGGTGACGTGAACGCTTTGATGAGATGCCTTATGCGAGAGGGCACAACAACTTACTGGTCTAACCCAGATCATCGGTACAGGCGTCTGCGGGAAACAGACCCTCGCATGACTTTCCGCCTCCCGGGTAAAATAAACCGAAGCCACGCCAGTTTGCTACACAGGATTCGACTGGGCGTCGCCTTCACTAGACGCTACGCGCACCTTATCGGCCGTGTGGACAGCCCGCACTGTGAGCACTGCCGCGTAGATGAGACTTTTACACATCTGTTGTGCGACTGCCCTTTATACGTGTCTCAACGGAATGCGCTTGCTTCAACGTTGACAGGCATCGGTGTGGCAACGCTAAGTGAGACTGCAATTTTATCGGCAATGTGCGACCAAACGAAGTCAGCAACTGCTATCACGGCTGTGATAGGATTTTCTCAAGACTACAAGGACTGGACCGCATGCTTTAGCGAAACCATTATGTTACGTGGTTTTGTATTCACGCACAACTTCCTTCTCTCCCCATCATCACCCCTCATCACTCTTTTTTCTCCCCTCTCCCTTATCCCCGGTGCAGAGTAGCAGGCTAGAGCGCACTAGCTCAGGCCGACCTCTCTGCCTTCCAATAAATTATCTTTCTCTCTCTCTATCCTAGAAAAAACATACGTCAGCTACATTAAGCTTTAGCCTCAAATTGATACGTAGACAGCTTGAGGAGTCGTGGCACAAAAGCTGTTGATGGTTGTGTGAGCCGTATATAGTAGCCGGTGCACGCTCCCTCACTTCCAAAATACGTATGCACTTTCCCGGGCGCTAAGGCTTCAGGCTGCGCTCTGTAAATGAGATCTCAAACAGGACCCTTGTAAGGATATTTTTCAAGCGAAGCTTCCAATCCCTTACACTCGTCGTTGGTGTTGTTGGTGCGACCGCAAAACAAAACAAGAAAAGAAAACGACGCCAATTAGCGCAAAAAAAAAAAATCGAAGTTGCGCCGGTCACATGCGCATTTCTATGGCTCGCTTTTGAGTAACTGATAGTCTCGTTATTCACATCTAAATGTTATTCTTGCCTGCAGTAGCTAAACTTAGGTGCTGCTGAGAATGTTGATAAAAGTGCGATTTGGAGTATGGAGAAACGCAACAGTTACCAGGGACAATTGCACATTGATATATAATTAAATAATGAAATAACAGTACCATGCCTGGCATGCAGACGCAAAACTTCACGTGCCCCCCATTTTGCCAATAAGGCAAACGCTCCTGAATATTCTGTTTCAACACCATTATGTTCACTTGTAGTTGCTCGGTTTTTCGCTGTTAAGTCTACTCACTATTTTGTAATGTGGAAGAATAATACTGCAATTAAACGTGTATTTGCTTATATTATTTTGTGTGCACGTAGGGCACGTGAAAAAAACACCCACAAGGCGAGCGCGGAACTAGCGACTTTCACAGCTCGACACTTGAAGCGCGCGGCTCAAACACAAAGCAGGGCGCATGAAACGAAGGCACAAGTCTACACAGCATGAGCATGAACTACCATGGTTCACAGTTTTAGGGGCGAAGCTCCTTAGGGCGTGGGTCTGTCCCTCCTCTGTAGTATTAGTAGTAGTAGTAGTAGGTAGCCACGTATAGTGGAATGTACCCACTCCACGTGATAAAGATGACGATGACGCCTGATGACCAAGCGTGTTCCAGTATAGTGGAATGTACCCACTACACGTGATAATGATGACGATGACGATGATGACCATGAAGTATAAGCGCGTTCCAGACCACACATTCTCTTTCTGCCATGGATGAAACGAACGTGAACGCGCTCTCGCCCTCGAAAGGCAAAACGGCTACGCCGACAGCAAACGTTCATAATCACACCACACCCCCGCATTTGTGGGTCAGGTCTTTGTAGGATGATCGAGTGGGCAAAATTTACGGCGACTGACGGTTTACCAGATTACCTCCGGAGCTTCGCCCACTCATCATCATTCACTTCGTGGATATGGCGTGATTGTTTACTTTTGTTTTGTTTGAGCAGCGCGCTCCTTTCGCGTACGCGGCCACTGCAGCGAGCGAAGTGAAATTCGTGCGCTCTGCAACTTCACGCAAACTTCGAGATTAAAACTCAGGACGCACAAACCACGCCCTCACGAAATAAGCGCGCGCGCACGGGGGAACTACACCCTGTAGATCAAAGTGCAGGCGTGCGCATAGCAACGGCCGGAGTAAATACCCTGAAAGCGCACCCTTCGCGCCGTCTCGCTGGTGATAACGAGAACACGCTGCTGTGTCACCGAAGCCCCGAGTACCGTAAAATAGTGCTGTACGTAAATAGCACGCCATTAGTATGCTGAAGAACGTACGCTTTGTGGCTGAGTCGTTTGGCGCCGCTCGCCCTGTGGATCGAGAGATCGTGGTTTAGGTTCCCGGCGACGGAACTTTTTCTATAGTTTCTTTTTAGGGGCGAAGCTCCTTAGGGTGTGGGTCTGTCCCTCCTCTGTAGTAGTAGTAGTAGTAGGTAGGTAGGTAGGTAGCCACGTGTAGTGGAATGTACCAACTCCACGTAATAAAGATGACGATGACGCAGTATAGTGGAATGTACCCACTACACGTGATAACGATGAAGTATAAGCGTGTTCCAGTATAGTGGAATGTACCCACTACACGTGATAATGATGACGATGACGATGATGACCATGAAGTATAAGCGCGTTCCAGACCACACATTCTCTTTCTGCCATGGATGAAAACGATCGAGCTTCGGCCACTCATCATCATTCACTTCGTGTATATGGCATGATTTTTTTCTTTGGCATCTTGTAGTCTACATTTTACAACGTCATATCGGTGACGGGAAGGCGTCAGTGAGTTTTGGTGGACCTCGGCATGAAACAGTTTCGTGTTAAAAAAAAAGAACCCTAATTTTTAGCAGTTAACAACTTTTAATCAGAAGTATCAACAACCTTTATCGCATCAAGGAAATGAGCGCTCCTTAGTTTCGCGTTTTCTGCGCTGAAGTGAGCTTGCTATCACTTGGTATGGTATGGGAAACTTTGCTGAAGTACTGAAGAGCGTGTTTAAACACGCAGCGGGCCGCTCCCACGTAGTGACCGGAATTCCAAACATCTCAGGTCGCATCAGGGGCCCTGCTGTACAGCCCAGAGTTGGTCAGCCAGAAGAGGATTACGGAGGCCGCATCCCTTAGTTGTTATCGACTGTAAAGTGTGACCTGGCAACCCGCAAGCATAAGTTTTAACATGAACACTTCTCCGCATGAGGAACTAGAACTGTCGGTATATGTATCTGGATAGGTCGTGGGTTAAAAGACACGCGTTAGGATGTGTATTTTGTTTGCAAAAGCCCAAGTGTCAGGGCCTGAGGTTTCTTCAGCCGCGGATGTTGGAAAGAGTAAATTCTGCGTGGGCGACAAAAGTATTTTGTGATCGTGTTGTAGGTCGAATGAGCGTCGCTATTTGCGGTCTCTTACAAAAAAATCTTATTGAGAAGTCATTAAAAAGCCATTGGTCAATGTTGACAGAGTGCACTGAAGAGTTATTGTCTGTCCATTGAAAAATCATTAAGATCATTGTTGACGGCCGTTGAAAATTGGCGACTGGAATTCCATTGAAATATTGTTGACATAAAAGTAGTTGAATAGTAGTGGATTGGTTTTTGCATTGCAAGTATATATAGCATTTATTCAGTTCTGTTGAATAATAATTGACCTACAATTGAAGCAGCATGGAAATTCAATGATATATTTATTGAAAGTACATAAACTGTACGTTTTAATACTGGTTGAAATTGCGTAGACATACAAGTGCAACATGCTAACTCAGTAGAAAGAATGCCTACTGGGGCACATGCGTTAGTAGGCATTATCCAAAAGGTCTTTCATAGAACTTGAATAAAAGCTCCTGGGTGCACTCTCGCGGGTTTTATACGAGTGCACAGCTGTCTGTATATGTGCACTGATGATGTATGCTTGCATATAGAGCTACAGTGGGCCTGCACAATTCGCGTGTTATACCAAAAACTTCGTATCACCTGCTATAATGCTTCAATTCTTTCAAAATGTGTGAAAACCTATAAACAAATTAAAATGGGCGAGAACTAAAAAATCAGGACACGGGCACAAAAGCGAATTGAATGACTCCTACACAGTCACTCGGAGAAGTCAACTTTTTCATATATTCTGTGACCTTTAGTTTTCTTTGAAGAGCCCCAATAAAAGAAAAACGCAAATGTGCGAACATGCACCTTTATTAAAGCGAACAACTGCAAGAACTCCAACATGAGTGAAGAAAACCATAACTTAATTGGTGTAGCGTTTGTTTCAACATATAAAGGGTGAGTCATACGTGCAAAAATATGAGAAAAGGCAATTATGCCATAAATTACCACAATGAATAGGTCGGTGTGAAAAGACGAAAATTCCATCACATCAATGTGCTATAGTGGGGCGAATATCCCACAACTGACCAGGCTGAAGTGACGCGCGAGTAAACTTCTTTTCGTGCACCTCTCCAGAGGTACAACCTTTACAGAGTGAGGATATTACATAGAAGGAAAACGCTAAGCTACGACTTTAAAGGCGCGCAATCGAAACACTCTAGGCAAAGTCACATAATCGCACTAAAAAAAGACGCATAACTTCTAGCCCTGAAACACGAATTAACACTCACGCTCACACATTCGAAACTTTAATAGACTAGCGCATCCAGGCTATCAATACATGGAAATAGCACTATGCAGAACTACACAACTGTGTTGGTACAGTTTCTTATCCGCAAACCTGAAGAGAAAAAACAGAGAACACGACACCTGCCGTAATTTCGTGTGCCGTAATAACGAGGCAAAAAATCACAGCATATCCACGAAGTGAATGATGGTGAGTGGGCGAAGCTCGGAGGGATCATTCGGGTAACCGTGAATTCCCCCGTACATTGCCCACTCGATCATGCAAAGACGTGACAACACGTGTCACGTCTTTGCATGATCCTGGGTGTTCGATCGTGAGCTGGGCCCGAGCGTCGCCGACTTGTGTTCCGGGCGCTCCCAGCCTCAGCGACAACGCCAGTTCGCGTTCCACGACAGAGGAAGACGATGCCACCTACTCAGACGCCGAAGTCCACACCAGTGCTAGACGTAACGCTTCGCCTCCGCATGCATCGCCAAAGAACGCTGCTGTGAGTTGTGAAAGCCACGCGTCCTTGGCTATGGGTTGTGCCGCCGTGAGTACCGGAGCCGCCGCATGCTCCGCGACGCGCTGCTCGACTCCGAGTGCCGCGTCGGCCCGACGATCCTAATTATAACAGCGCCATCTATCCTCTTTAATCGTCAACTATACGAAAACCACTAACGCCATCTAGTGATATTATTTCCAAGGACATATACACACAACGCCATCTAGTGAGCAATTCTTAAAACTAGAGCTGGCTACATACATACATACATACATACATACATACATACATACATACATACATACATACATACATACATACATACATACATACATACATACATACATACATACATACATACATACATACTACTACTACTACTACTACAGAGGAGGGAACGACCCACACCCTGAGGAGCTTCGTCCCTAAAAAGTGCATGCGCTCGAATGTAAATGTTAATGTATACCTTGAAACAACCTCAAATAAGCGTGCCAATAGGTCAGTATGCTCGAAACTGAACAGAAATCGTAACCTACATTTATATTAGGACAGTTCAGTCATGATGCTACAACACTAAGCAGTCAAGCACTTCTGAAAGATGTCACGCATGCAGCCCGTGTAGCAAAAACAAGTGTTCCCATTTTTTTATGGTTTGCGAACAAAAGGCTGTACAGGTAAAGAAAACGAACTGACTTGCAACGATGGCAGATGCCTGTAGTTTTTTTTTTTTTCATCCACATATCTAAGGAATGGTAAAGCGCATGAAGGTGATCGCGTCCGTCTGTGCAGCTAAGCAGAAATGAAGGCTGCGAGAGTCGCGCACTCCAGCTGACACGTCAATTTCTCCGTCGGAAAGATTACGCAACTAAGCCTCACTTTCCGCGCAGCAGCCACTTGCAGAGGAACGTACTTGCATGCAGGTCCACAACTGCTGAACACGCCATGAAGTAGCTTCTGCACAGGTGCGTTCGTACTTTCCATTATTCAGGTATTTGCACAGCACGATATAAAGCGAGAGGAGGCGAGCGCGCCACACGGAAGCAGCACGTGAGCTCGACTTACGCATACGGCAAGGCGGATATCCATCCGCGCTGCCGTTGTCAGCTCCGCTGCGAAGCCCTTTAGGTAGTTAGGCTGTTATCGCTGTTATTAGTTCCGTAAAGCTTACGAGTTAACAACCTTCGAAGTCATCATGACTGTGGACCCAATGCAACGCCTCGCAAATTTATCCTTTTGCGCGCTATTTTCCTCGTCGCAATATGACATAGCGTGCAGGCTCGAGTTCATGTTGGAACATGTTGCTACGGTTTTTGCATAGAGTTAATATACTGACTCTAGAGGCAAAGCTCCCCCATAGGGCCCATGCATTAAAACCTATAACCGCTCGGGTGCCGCCATGATGGAACGATACTCAGCTTTCGGGTGACGTTCACTGACACTCGCCACTGGATGCTGCAATAACCCCTGGCATTTGTTTCTGTTTCATAGCTCTCTGTTGCATCACAGTAACAGACTGTCACATGAAATCGAGTTCTTGACTCGTGGCAACAAAAAACACGTACGAGGAGACACTGTACACGACTCGTCCGACGCGCAAGCAAGCCGGCGCAATCGGCCGCACGCTGCGCGGCAACGCTCTGAAATGTTGACGCGATACAAGAATGGTGGCGCCATCTAGTAAACAAACCTGCAAATACTCGTTTCCGCGTGCAGTAAATTGCATAAATAGCCATTGTATCTGTTCTAAAAGTAGTTTCATATAACCATCAAATAATTTCTGTTCGTTTATAATATGCGAACACGCTTGTTTACTATTTTTATTGCGAGAATTTGAGTGTTTTTAAACGCCTAATTTAGCGCTTCTATAAATTACTGTATTGGCAACAATGACAACGTTCCAAGATGTCGCTGCTCGCGTGCTTATAGCTTTAGCGGCCCAGCTTATCCTCTAGAGTCTGTTATATTAACTCTATGGGTTTTTGCAAGGAGTAAATGGCGCGGGTGGCGTTCGTTCGCTAACAGCTGGAGTAGTAATAAAACAAAATGTAACGGAAAGATAGTCGCCGGTACATCACGTTCTTCTGATATTTCGTTGTGGTGAGGTGTGAAATACCCGGTCTTGTCGGCGCCGCGTGCTGGCAGGCGTTGTATTCGGTTAGAGCTAATTAGAACGGACAGGCTCGATAAATCACGTTGCCAAACGTATAAAGCTATAGTACTCAAGCGATAGAACACCGCATATGCACGGGACGTTTGTAATATGCGTTCTATGGGGGTATGCGCTGCTTACTTTGGGTGGTTTCATCCATAAAAAGGTTTCGATACCTTACAGGCTTGGCAATGGCCGCTAATACATACAGAGGTACTCAATAACTGCGCAACGATAAGTCAACATCTCTTAAAGACAATAGTCTTTCTTGGGATACTTGAACACAAAAAATTTTGGTCTGTCTCTTTCTGTCTGTCTGTCTGTCACACGATTCAGCCATCCGGTCAAAGTTTAAGCATTTGCTGAACGCCCAGCCATCTTAAACTGGCGGCTGCGTTCATACTTGTGAACACTGTCGATCAAAAAGCTAATATTACGCATATCTGAGGCGCAACAACAATACGTAGTATTAGGTGTGTGTTCCTTTACTAGAAAATGCATAGATACGTAATTCTAAAGACCCTAGTTTTTTTTAGGCTGCGCTGAAAATGCGACGCTATTCGCGAAAAAGCCTGGTAGTGGCCCTGTGTTCTGCATAAGCTCATGTTTCCCGACGCCACTGCCAGATGGCGTTCATATCTGATGCAGCTTAAAACCCCTGAAACTTCGTAAAGTAGCGACATATTTGGGAAAAAGCGCGCCTGCTTTCTTTTTTCCTCCTCCGACCTTCTCGAAGGCTGACGCCGCGTCAGTATTGGTCAGATGAGATCACGTGGGACCACGTGCAGCGTTCGTTTGTTTACGGTCGCTCTCGACTACCATCTTTGCTCTCGAAGCGCAGACTCGGTGGTGTGCAGCTTATGCGTTTTACGGATGAGCACTTGTCCTTCCGTGCGCGTTGCGCTGCGAAATGCTTTTCACCCAAGACTGACGTCGCTGTTTGTTGCCATGGGTGGCTGCTCAGCCTTCTGAAGCCAGAACAAGTCTAGCGACGATCCAGAAGCTCTTCGTGATACTGTCCGTTAAGCGCAACGAGCTGCGACAAAACACGTGGTTGCATAGAATTGAAAGTAAGAACTTCAGGCCGACATTTCCGATATACTTTGCGTGGTAAGTTGGGAGTCTCTCACTATGAGTATGCTCCGCTCTAACGCCGTAGACATTCATGTCACAGTTAATTGTGCAGGACGTCGCCATCTTACTCACGTTTCATTAACGCATCTGCGGGATCTGTTTCTTTGCCAGCAATACATGGTTACGTTTTCTGCTTGACGTGATGCGGCGACGAGTATGAGTTCGCGGTATTCGTTTATTGCGCTTAGCACGGCCCCGGACGGACGATCGACAATTCGATTGCGAAACTTCACAGATTCCGCGCTGCTGTTTTGAGCAAACAAAAGTGGAGTGCGAAGACTCTCATGAAGATTTGTATTCTCCGTTGGTTTTTGTAGCGTGCTCGTATATCGCAGAGAAAATTGCTTTCTCTGGCTCTTTTACGTTGACCGATCAGCCAAAGCAGTGCATGACCTACCAATCGTTGGGTGCGTTCATCGTCTAGGTACGTCACCTATGCGTCACAATTCGCGCGACGGATTACTTCCTATTACGTGCAAAGGTTTATATCCGCGAGTTGAGCTCCCGCGAAGGAATCGCTTACGGTGACACGCTAGTTCATTCATTCGCTTACTCGTTCTTTCAGCGATATAGTTCGTATGTCAGATACGTCCACAAGGCGAACTTGCGAAATATGGTTGGTGCGTCTAAACACTTAACGAAACAACCGCAGCTGTTCGAATGTATCAACTATAAGTGATGTGCGCCTTCTGCGCATAATTAATGCGAATGCCATAGATGTCTCATCAAACGCTAAAATTGAGCGTCCGCGACTGCGCCGTCCCGCGTCGACAGCGTCAATGCGAGCTGTTGCTTCCACCGACAGCCATTGTGACTACCCTCTGCACATATTGTATACCCTATGTGGCACTATACAGAGATGTCAATGGGCAACGTTACACTCGTATGGATAATTTTAGGATAAGTTAGACGGGTGGCACGAATGCTCTCAGCGCGCTGCCTGGTAAGCAAGCGTTCTCTCCGCGAAAGGGCGTGTGCTACGCAGGAGCAATGCAGGTGGCGCCACGTTCGAAAACAGAGTGCGAAGGAGAGGAGACCGAGGAAAAACGAGAGAGGAGGTGTACAGTTTCACTACTTTAAGAAGTTTCGGGGGCTTTAACGCATCGCCCCCCTCTATCTAATCAATGCCAGCCAGGTGCGGCTTATTCATCATAGAGGAGGCGCTGTCTGAGAAAATATTACACCATCTCCCGCTAAAGGGAACCATGTGTAGATGTGAAGCAGCGGGCGCTAACGCTTACACTGGCGGTGGCGTTGACGCTGGCGCTATCGCAGCGTTGCGCAGGAGAGAAAACTGAGGAGGCGCAAAGCACGCAGTGATGGAGCGGTGTTTCCTACTGGAACATGCCAATCGCTGCTAATGGGCAATGAGAGACAGAAGACTCCGACTGGACACAGAGACCCGCAGTCGGCTTTTAGTTAACGCGCACGCTGCGAATTTTTATTGTTCAACAACGCACAGGAGAAATATCCCACCGGCACCACATTGAGGTCAAGATCCATTGCCATATATACGGGATGGACAATGAACGGTTGCGCAGCGGGAGCAGTCGGTTTTTTCAACCAAGAAACTTCGCTAGCAGACGCTGCCTGCGTCGGCGTCTCGAGGCGAGAGGGGGGGTAGCGTAGGAGAGGAGAGAGAGGGGGGGGGCGCGCATGCGCAGTGGGGGTGTGGACGCTGTGGGCAGGGATGCCTAGAGGAGAGAGGGGGGGAGCGTATTAGAGGAGAGAGAGGGGGGGACGCGCATGCGCAGTGGGAGCGCGGGGAGGGATGCCTAGAGGAGAGAGGGTGGAGCGTAGGAGGGGGAGAGAGGGAGGGGAGGCGCATGCGCAGTGAGGGTATGGTTGCCGCGGGGAGGGATGCCTAGAGGAGAGAGAGGGGGAGAGGAGGTTTTTTTATTTTTTATTTTTTTTGAAAGGTTTGCGCATGCGCAGTAAGGGTGGTCACGCCGGCACACCACCACCACCACCACCGGATTAAGCTTTCGCCATAAGATGCTTCACATCTAAAAAAGCAAAACATAGTAGTACGGCCGGCAAAAGACTATCGTCTTTTTGTCAACGACTTTCTCGTTGATATCGTCAACAGAAAAAAATACATTGCGTATATCTTGAGAAATGTCAACACATCTTCCCAAGTCGTTGAAAATCAGTTGATTCAATAAATAGTCAACGGAACTTCAACAACAACTGAATAGTCGTTTCTATAAGGGGTCGAGGCGTCTCCAAGCTGGCCTGGGGAAGCGCGGTAAGTAAGGCCTCATGAGCGGACTCATTGAGGTTGTGGAAAACACCCTCTGTCTGACTCTGATGTGCGGGGAACCAGCAGAAAATTTGTTTGTAGCTTTATCGCAGAAGACACGAAATTTGAAAAATCACTTGAATCTGATATTTCCTTTTGTGCAGACACAGGTACCCATGCAATTTACGAAGAAATGGAGCTAATGTACGCTGAACAAAATTGCAGCGTTTTCATAGTAACAGTCCCGGCGCTGTCCGCGTGGCTGCCACAACCAAGTAAGAATATTTCATTCGAAATCATGAGTGCTGTATTTCTAGTAAATGAGGTTGAAGAGCAAATGCGTGTGCTGTTTCTTGAGTTGTTGATGGGGTTGCTGCCGTCCTACATATGTACACAGATATCTTTGAAGGCATGTGATATGCTCACCCACGCATTTAATTATATATATATATATATATATATATATATATATATATATATATATATATATATATATATATATATATATATATATATATATATATATATATATACTGTATCAAACAAAAGCTACTGATAATATATTAGCTAAAATTGCGTTGTGGGTCAGCCTTCGTCATAGTGAGCATGGTTACAAGACGTCGTTGTTTTTCGGCCATTGGACGGTATAATAGTAGATTTTCTTTTCTTGTGAAGTGGCAAAAAGGACGAAGATTGCACGCGGCTAGCAACCCAAGATACGCTCATCTGGAGACCGACCGCGTTTGCGGTCGCGGTGATACTGTGATATACAGTAATTTATTAATATAGAGAAATAAATAAATAAATAAATAAATAAATAAATAAATAAATAAATAAATAAATAAATAAATAAATAAACACGGCACAGTTCAGGAAACGCAACGTCTGTTCAAAATGAGAAATTATGACGGACGTGTTGTAGAGGAATGTTATTCAGGCGGACCAGCTCAAAAATGTTTTGTATATGCACGTGTAGAACAACTCCTGGCTGCGGTTTCGTTAATAGGTGCCACATGATGTCGTGTCCTGCATGAACTCTTTTAAATGCGAATGCATTTCATAGTCAGGCTATGTCAGGCATGCGGCGTTTTGCGGCGTTGGCGTTGTCCGCGGAGGAGGAGGAGGAGGATAGGTTGAGGAGGTGAGCGCCGGCAGATGTTAGATGTGAAGCATCTTATGGCGAAGCTTAATCCGGTGGTGGTGGTGTGCGACGTGACCACCCTTACTGCGCATGCGCAAACCCTTTAAAAAAAAACCTCATCTCTCCCTCTCTCTCCTCTAGGCATCCCTCCCCGCGGCAACCACACCCTCACTGCGCATGCACCTCCCCTCCTCTCTCTCCTGCTACGCTCCCCCCCCTCTCTCCATCTCTGCCCGCGGCGTCCACACTCCCACTACGCATGCGCGTCCCACCTCTCTCTCCTCTCCTACGCTCCCCCCCTCTCTTCTCTAGGCATCTCTGCCCGCAGCGTCCACACTCCCACTGGGCATGCGCGCCCCCCCTCTCTCTCCTCTCCTACGCTCCCCCCCCCTCTCTCGCCTCGTGACGCCGACACAGGCAGCGTCTGCTAGCGAGTTTCTTGGTTGAAAAAACCGACTGCTCGCGCTGCACAACCGTTCACTGGCCACCCCGTATATCTGGCAATGGATCTTGACCTCCAAGGTGGTGCCGGTGGGAGATTTCTCCTGTGCGTTGTTGAACAATAAAAATTCGCAGCGTGCGCGTTAACTAAAAGCGGACTGCGAGTATCTCTGTCCAGTCGGAGTCATCTGTCTCTCATTGCACATTAGCAGCGATTGGCATGTTCCAGTAGGAAACACCGCTCCATCGCTGCGTGCTTTACGCATCCGCAGTTTTAAATGCGAATGCATTTCTTAGTCGGGTTATGTCAGGCATCCGGCGTTGGCGTTGTCCGCGGCGGCCTCGGCAGGTGTTATAGTGAGTGGAGAGGAGGAGCGCGCTCTGGTGTGTGAGGGCGCTCGCATCGCGGGAGCTCGGCGGAGCTATATATGAAAAAAAAAATTAAAAAAAAAGAAAAAAAAGGAAAAAAGAACAAAAAATTTCAAAAAAATAAACAAAAAAAAAACTGAAAAAAGCAAAAAAAAAAAAACAGGCACTGCGCCGTGCTCCCGACCGGGCTACAGAAATTAGGCGCCTTTTCCTTCTTCGCACCACAACCACCATATATAAATGGAGTGAAGCGCGCGCGAAATGCATTCGCATTTCCTCACGATTCCCTTCGGGGAGGTGGGGGGTATTTTTTTTAAATAGACAAGGTGTTTCTTCATGGTTCCATTTTTGTTTCTTATTACTTTATCATTTGTATTTACTTTTTTCTTCCGTTCGTGTGTATTGACAAGCAACTTTTATCAATTTAAAACGTGTTAGAGCCTGTGGTGGCTACATACTTGCATGACGTGGCTCTCGCATTATGTACTGATATATATGTATCTATGACTGTAGTGGTTCTTGGGCCCTCAGACGCAGACAACCAACCCAAGAACAACGAAAATATTTATCGACATCACACAAAAACAATTACACATACACTCAATAGCTGTTCAAGACCACGACATTTTCTATTACTCAGTCCTTACAGTCCACCCGCCCACGCACGCGCGAGTACTCGGTGCGTCCTCGCTATTCGGACGTCTAAGTCCGTCGGACGACAATCACAGTACCGCTACAGACGATGGCGCAGACGACGGAACCTCGCCACGGGAAGGTGTGATGTCAAGTTGCACGGGAGCGCACGAGCAGACTATGAACTGCTGGTTCCCGAACATGGGGGGCCCGCGCTGCGCCCGACGTAACTGCGAGGTCACGCCTTCAGCCACTGGTTGCGACGGACCCGCTCGGACGTGGCACCATGGCCACGATCTCAGCACTGGTTGTGCCGGACCCGCTCGGACGGGGCACCGAGACCACGATATCCGCCACTGGAACGGGGTCATCCACCCGCCCCGGCTGCACGCTCGTTCACCACAAGAACAGTACTGCTGGGCCCGGTCCACAACATTTGCTCGTCCCCGGGACACCCCAAGCTCGTCCCGGTTGGTCTGGTAGCACCAGCTCGGTCCCTTTTGGTCCCTCAGGCCGAACGAACTGCTCTCTAACGAGCTGACCGCGTTCTCCGAGCACGTTCATTTTCTCCAAGTCGCGTGCGTCACGTTCGTCGCTCTGCTTCGTCTTCCTCGGTTCTGCTTTCGCTTTTGGTTGTGGGAAGCACTCTTACCACAATGACACAACGCTCGAATGCTCAACAGTGATTACCTATAACAAACGTTCAAAAGTATAGATAGCGTAGCATACATATGACCAGACGTCGTTATTGATTCCCGAGAGCAAGGGAATCGAGCAGTCTCGCTGTGTGCTGGAAAGTCTTATTGCGACGGACGGAGTTGCTGAGCAGTTTTTCGTCATGCGCACCAGAGCAGTTCGGGCACTTGAGGGGGAGCCGCAGCGTCACAGTTGTCAATCTTATGGGGTCCTCCACACCGCTGACAAGTTATCACGCTTTTGCACACAGCGCTGACGTGTCCTAACTTGCAGCACTTGTGACACTGCAAAGGCCTTGGCACGAAAGGGCGCACCGGATGTCTGACGTATCCAACCTTGACGCTTGCAGGCAGGGACTCAGAATCAAAGACTATTTTAATGCATCGAGACTGCCCGAAGCGGTGGATGGTCATGATTCTGACTGTTGACGTCACTAGCCTCTCAAGATCAGCGTCGGTGATGTCGATGTCCACGTCATTTATGACTCCAGTCGTTGTTCCTTTCCCGTGGGCAAGGAACGAGCGCACTGATATACTTCCAAGCTGTGTGACGGCCTTCAGTCTCTCAAGGATGGTTTTGTTTGTC
Organism: Rhipicephalus appendiculatus; assembly: GCA_030522465.1. Taxonomy (NCBI): domain Eukaryota; kingdom Metazoa; phylum Arthropoda; class Arachnida; order Ixodida; family Ixodidae; genus Rhipicephalus; species Rhipicephalus appendiculatus. The sequence goes on from JALIZH010013165.1 coordinate 122,721, forward strand.
ACATCGACTGACAAAATGTTCTTCCTACTATTGATGCGGATTTCGGTCACTTGCGCTGGTGCGACCCGCTCGAAATATTCCGTTAAGGACTGCCTGTTAAGCGAGTTCAAGTTGTCTGTCGGAGAGGTAGGCAAGTATGAAATTGTGAAAGACTGCTTGCCATGATCTGTCGCTGGTTGCGAGTCCCTTGAACTTGACGTCCTTCGAAGCTTTCTTTTCAACCGGCGGTTGGTGACTGCCGCGAAATCGGCTTCTGACTCCATTTCCTCCACGGATGAGCTGTCGCTGGAATCGCAGCGAGTGGCTGCGACGACACGGTCACCCATCTTCGGTCGATCGGTAGGCAGACGGCTGGGGCCTGCGGTCTGGTCGGGGTGATGGTCCCCCATTTCGGGGAACGACGTCCTCCGTCTCGCTTGATCTGCGGTCGTCAGGAATCCTCAGAATTACGAAAGATATGAGAGCAGTTCAAGGCTCAGGTGTGCCCGAACGCACTTAGGGTGTAGGTCTGTCCCTCCACTGTAGTATGTAGTAGTAGTAGTAGTAGTAGTAGTAGTAGTAGTAGTAGGTAGCCACGTATAGTGAGATGTACCCACTCCACGTGATAAAGATGACGAAGACGCCTGATGACCATGAAGAATAAGCGCGTTCCAGTATAGTGGAATGTACCCACTACACGTGATAACGATGACGATGACGCTGATGACCATGAAGTATCAGTGCGTTCCAGACCACACATTCTCTTTCTGCCATGGATGAAAACGATCGTGAACGCGCTCTTGCCCTCGAAAGGCAAAACGGCAACGCCGACAACAAACGTTCCCCTGAGCTTAACGTCCTATATGAGGAAAAAAAATCAGGGGAACCCCCCTCCTTGTGGTCCGTAGAGCTCTTAAACAAAATCATCATCTACCCCATATGTAAATAATAAAACATTGTGTATATACTTTATCAATATGTAAATAATTAACAATTGTGTATATACTGTATGTATAATCACACCACACCCCCGCGTTTCTGTGTCAGGTTTTTGTATGATGATCGAGTGGGCAAAATTTACGGGGATTGTCGGTTGACCAGATTACCTCCGGAGCTTCACCCCCCTCATCATCATTCACTTCGTGGATATGGCTTGATTTTTTATGACTCCATGCCAGAAATGAGAGTTCAATCTGTCGGCAACGCTCAGACGATGTGCTGTCTGATACCCGTGTCTGCACTAGGTCATACAATTTGCTTATTTTTCTTTGTGTAACGCCTGACTATAAGTCAATGGTTTCTGGGATAGTATATGCTCGCTGGCATTCGCGGCACTGACTCTGATCACAAAATTTACCTATACCCACTCACCGACCATAAAAATAAAAGCGTTGACTCTAAGGAAGTATACCCGATACTCGCGTCATTCGATTGCCTTGAAATGTCGCCCTACCGACATTGCAAATATAATGATGTTATTCATACAGCCAGGGCGTATATATTTAAGGGTGGCAACAATATAGAGGTGGGATTTGACATAAAAAGGAAGAAAGTAGGTATTTTTGCTTCCCACTAAAACAGCGTTCCAACTAGGAGATGTTTAGATGAACCCCAGATCGAGACCGATAACGTGAGCGTTAAAATTCGACACCAGCTTCAGCGCTATATCACAATAAATTGAATAAGCATTGAAAACAAGCCATACTATACCACATTAAGACAAACCTACATTTTCAAAAAAGTTAATTTATCATTGCCCTCCCTTTCTGATTCTTTCAGCCTGCAGAATGTATATTCCAGACAACGCAGTGGATAATGGCCCGACACCGAACTGCAGCAATTATTTCAACACCAACTGCACAGGAACAGGAAAGCCAGCGGTGTTTTACAACAAAACGTGCAGAACGCTATAAATGTGGTACCATCAGGTGGAATAAACAATTGTTCCTCTACTAAATTACTCGGCATGTTTAAACAAAGTGAAATTTTTCAACACATGAAAATGTTCTTGAGAGCACAAAGCAAGGGGAATTTATCGAGTGTACTGCCTCTATGTTAGACACATCCTAGTGAAGCCAAGAAACTACTAAGCCACTGAAAGCACTGGAGAAATTATTTTGATTTTTATAGCCATGACGTAATAATCATCACATAACTAACAAGCAATTAAATTAAATTAAACGACTTGTCGCTGGTGGGAACGCGAGCTACAGCCGTCAGTTAGCGCCTCCGATTTTTTTTTATTTGAGAAATGACCGTGGTCGTTCCCACTTCGCATTATTTTGTGTTCCAATGGCTACATTCTCGGGAGTGTACACCCGCGCCACTCGTAGTCACGGCAGCGACTACTGAACCCACATTCTCAACAGTATCAGACAGGTTATCCGAAGTCCGTTGGTTCATTGGAGGGCTGGGCAGTATCGAGATACAAGAGTATCGCCATAGTACCTCAGAGATACTATTCAGTATCTGTATTTTTGTATCGAGGTACATTTGAAAAATGTATTTGTATCTCAGTAGTGAAATACTTTTACGATGTATCGATTTATAGAACGTGGGTATTTCGTTAGTTTTTTTTCTGTCGGAAATGATCACACGTGGTTGCAAGGGGAAATGGACACTTTTTTGTTTGCTAAGCAAGGGAAATGAGCGCCACTGCTCGGCGACACAGCAAGGGTGATGAAGGGTTTCAAACACGCACAGAATGGTTCATGTGGTAAACCGCCTGACGCTGCTTACGGCACAAACGCGGAGGCAGTATTTTCTGTCAGCCTTGCCGACAATGTCGCTGTTGCAGCACCCGTACGTTCTTTTTTTTTTTTTCGGCGGCCAGCCGTTTCTCGAGTTCGCGAGTCATGTGTTGAAGTCAATCCGACGCTGTCTGGCAGACAGACTGACAAGCGGCTGTTGCCTGAGTGCCGTTAACGGACAAACTTTCTTAGCAATGCAGATTGTCAATGTTACATAAACGTATGATTTCTCGCAATACACTGGCGTTCGTTAGTGATTCGGGCGATATGGTTTACTTACAAGCTTCAATACGCTGCAATATAATTAAATGCGAAGCATTTCTTAGCGAACTTCGGCGACTTTGAGCGTATCTATCTATCTATCTATCTATCTATCTATCTATCTATCTATCTATCTATCTATCTATCTATCTATCTATCTATCTATCTATCTATCTATCTATCTATCTATCTATCTATCTATCTATCTATCTATCTATCTATCTATCTAGCAGCCTACGAGTTTGCGCTCTCTTGGCCGTATCGTTAATGGGAGTTATACCAAACTTGGTATGATATAACATGACTGTATGACGAACATGAATGACTTGTCATATCTTGAAAATCATGCATAACTTCTCATGAATGGCATGGTCTACACGCCATGGCCATGGTGCCCTTGCGACCGCTTCCTTAACTCGATATATCCAAAAATTGGAATGATGATATTTTTCTGCATGACTAGCCTAAATGACAGAGGGTAATATGAAAATCATGACCTGCATGTCATGTACAACAGGATTTACATGCCACGCTCATGGCACGCTCGCGGCCGTATCGCGAGCAGATACACCAAATTTGGTATTGCGTTACGTAACTCTGTGAGGAACATAAATGACAGGTCCTGATATGTAAATCATCACATACATGTTATCTACAGTATGATTTGCTCCTTGCTGGCTACTTCGCATTAAATTGATTCCCACAATGCTTTGGATTTGCCGGTTTTTCCTTAATATTATCCTGCACTTAATGATCCCTTTTCAGAGTATCACCATCCCTGAAATAAAATATTGTCCAGTAACTCTATCTGTATTCATATGTCTGTATTACGGAATACTTTTCTGAGTATCTCTGCCCAGCCCAGGTTCAGTGGCCACTGATGGCAAGTTTTGTTTTCTGCGACTATGGTTTCCATTTATGTCGTTATTTTTACAGTACAATTAAAAACGATAAATGAGGTGTCGTGTATTCTCCATGGGTACACTAGAAAGATATAGAACTATGTGCGTGAAACTAAGACGTGTGAAGGCGAAAAGAATAGTTCAGCGTCAAAATCAGCTCCGTGGAGCTTTCGTATACAAACAATAATATCAAGCTCATGCTTTTTCGTGCTCCCAGGCAGTAAATTAATACACGAATACAGTGTTCAAGAGGAAAACAAGCTATTGACCATGCCACAGTGTAGCCGTTTACCCTTGAGCAGCAAAATACCTCGCAGCGTTTACTGTATCCTTCAACTGTCAGCGTTTTATTGTGTTGAAGGCGAGGGTATTCTCATGAATAATGTTGAGATGGCTCAACATTATTTAAGATGATCGGTAGACGACGCATCCGCATGAGTCACATCTGCTTCGATCTACCAGGACTGGCACAGCGTGGGTACCGAATAATTTTGCCAGGAAGCCAACAAGTCATACACCCGTTTCAAGGTCTGATGCGGCTTCCAAGCTTCGATATCGCGCAGAACATTACACTATATACACGGAATACAGCAAGTAGGCGAAACCATCAACAACGTAACCTGAACATGTGGCTACTTTTCCAGTTCCAACTGAACTCTCCCGACGAGAGGGGACTCTGCTATGCAGGTTATGGCTAAGATTAGCGTTCACAAAGTCATCTTATTTTCGCATAAGAATGAGCGACAACACCATATGCGACGTCGGAGCTATCAAGAATAGTTTTTGGCATATCTTCTGCAACTGTCCTCTGTACGCTGAACTGAGACGATCACTAACTATCGCCCACACTCGCCTTGTCCCCAGACCGATGTGACTACCAAGTATCTTCGAAGGTCTTCCTGAAAACTTATCGAGAATTAAGGACATGAATACATTTTTAAAAATTTTAGGAATAGCCACCAGAACTAGCGGCTGTAGGCTGATAGAGATGCTTTATACCACACGAGATGGCCGGACTGCGACGCTGTTTCTGTGCTGCCCCGCTTTTTTTTCTTTCTCTCTTTCTTTGCTCTTCGACCAAACTCTCCCATGCTTTTTCTTTGTGCACGTTAGCATATCAGACTTCTAAGCTGTTTAATATTTCTACCTGTCATCTTTCCCATGCTTCCTTGCCTTCTTCGATTCACTTGATCACTATTGCTCTGTCGCCGTTCCGAGACTTGCCGACCTGCGCCGTAAAGGTTCCCCCACTAGCACAAGATACGCATATCATGCGCAACGCCTTGGCGAAAGATTTTGCACGCACCCGCAGGACGAGTGGGCAGAATTTGCGTTCTGCAGAAGCCCTCTTTAGAACGCAGAAATTCCACATACGCGAACACCTCCACGCACGCGAAACTTAACTCTCAAGTGTCCTAGTAATGTAGTAGACATTTGCGGCACATATTTTTATTCAATCACTGTGATAAATCAGATGGCCAAAAATGGCAACCTTCAGCTAATGTTTAGGTGCATTGAATAAATACAAGGGCAAGGCAGTGAAGGTAATATGCTATATGCCCGTGTGCTGTGCTATGTCAGTAGATGTTAAATACTCCCAGCTCATCGAAGTTTCCGTAGCCCTCCACTACGGTGTCTCTTATAATACTATCCTAGCTTTGGGATGTAAAACCCCAGATAATATTAATCGCAAGCCAGTACTGTCGATCACAACGGTATTTTCGAAACAGTAGGATATTGCAATGTATGAAATCATAGTACCCTTTCTTCATTCAAAATTCCTGAGACACCTGTGTTACGAACTCTGTGTTCCTGCAGCGTCTTCGTGTAAACGCTTATCGAGTCTCGTGTTGCTGCACTTAATTTCCACGCACAGGTGCAGCAATGCCCGCGGCGCTAATTTTTAATACCTGTGCTCCCATCTCAAGGCAGCGACGGAGACCATTACATGTTCATATACGTAAATCAACGCCTTCGGCGATCCGGAACACCCACAACAAAACGTTCATCAAGCGTCTTTCTTGCGCCTGTGTGACGCTTGTCTGTCTAAATACGCATACTCTACGGAAAGTTTATTCGGCAAGAATAGATCAGATTGCAGAGAAGGCAACTCTATTGCACGTGGAAATACGAATGGAGGTAGAAGAGCACTTTTAAGTATACGCTGGTTGTTTCCGAAACATGGTGCAGTGCTGGTCTTGCTGATGAAGCAAGTTCGCATCGGTACTTCATTTCCCTCTGTTGAGGTGACCAATACATTTCATTAAAATGGGTGTTAACCTTCTTCCTGGCATTTCCACGGCTCCCTTGTTGCTTGAACAGCGCGCAAAGCATTAGAAAGTCGTCGCAGGAGGAACACGGCAAACCAGCAGCTAGCGCATGAATACACAGATATGCGACTAGTTGCGTTTTCACGCCTAGCAGCACATGGCAGATGGAGACCACGGGCTTGACGACAAATGACACTCTACATTTTCAATATGCCTTGTTGATAATTGCATGAAAAATTGTAATTATTGGACTTCATGTTAGAAACCACTGTATGGTTTTGTGGTACTCGTTATGAGGGAATCCGCAAAAATTCTCTCTCCCTGAGGTTATTCAACGTGCATCTAAAGCTACGTACACGGTTCTCCTTGCACTTCGCTCAGACCAGGTGTGGCCACCGAAGCCACGAATTGAAACCGCGCTCTCTTCTTAAGAAGCACAACACGTAAGTTACGTTGCTTTTATGCAACAACGGGTCTGAATGCAAAAAAAAAAGGAAATACCAATGAATAAATGTTTGTAAACAATTTGTGGTAGCTTTCGTAGCCGTATCGTAGTGTGCAAATAAAGGCCAACATCTAACATGTTGGCCACATATTAGGTATTAGGACATTTCAAGAGCGCATATTGAAGAACTAAACGTTTATTCAACTTCACATCGACTAATCAACTTGAAACGAAGAAGGAAAGCCACAGACTTTACTCAAAGTATTTTGGGCCGTTAAAGAACTTGCACATTACCTAAATTGAGGTCACCTGTTGCTATTCAAACTTAAGCTCGAACCTTTAAATTGAAGGTGTATTCAGGGGATATACCACGAAGGCACTTTTGTGTTAAACTTCTGAATTATACTTTCGTACTATCGTTCTCTGAACCATTAACCTATCAAGCACTTCTGGAGCTACAGTGGCGCATTTGTGATCGTATGAACTCAATTCACTTTGTTTCGAATGCCGTTTATGCATTCATACAAAAATCTCAACAAACGGCTGCCTCCTGTTTCCTCGGCTTTAACATACTATTTTGAAATTATTAGTGAGTACGCATCCACCATACCTCACAGCGCTGTCATTCTCAGTCATATAAGAATAGAAGCTGGCCGAATTACCGCTGAATGGGTTAAGAAAAACAGACTCCTAAATATGTTGGATTAAATGTCACTGTATGATCGCTAACACTAGTGCCCTGTAAAATCATGGAACATACTTCTTGTCTGCCGCGGTGTTGAAACAGTTGTGGTGCTCGGCTGCTGAAACGAAGGTGATGGATTCGATCACCGCGACGTCGGTGGCGTTTAGATTGAGGCGAGAGGCTAAAGGCCCGTGTATATAGATTTAGTTTCACGTTGAAAAACACGAGATTGTCGAAATTTTCCGAAGCCCATCACAAAGGTGTGCCCAAAAATCATACAGTGTGCATACATTGAATTAATTTTCACTAATTACCCTCCTAACAGTTAGTTGGCTCTCAGCTTAAGTGAACATATGCTGCGATATGACATGTACGGTTTCAACTGGGATCAGCAGAAATGACATTGTACCAGTTTTTCCCATCGCTATAAAAACTGAAAGGAAGTGCCCGAACTAGAGCGCTTGGAACCAGAAGTTAGTGCCATTCATCGCTTGTGCAATGAAAACCGAATTGTTGATTCTCAGTGCACTGCTCCATGCGCGCCTACGCAGAGCCAAGCGGTCGCCATCATCCATTCCAATTTCGTCACTGAACGTGCCGGGTTCATGAGGGTGTAAAGAGAACGAATGTCGACTGGCTTGGCGGGCTTTGCACACTCTTGGTCACTTGGTCAGTCATCCTCACATCAGGAACTAAGACATGCAGGAGGTAATATGTGGAGCAGAGACAAGAAGTGGAGACACTAGAAACTTAACGCCACCAGGAACAGAGACTTCCAGCTGATGTGTCGGTGGGTCTACCCCAAATTTTCCACCGAAGGTGTTACAGAGAAGGAATTTAGGGAGCAGTGTATACTTAGTGGGCCAATGTGCAGAAATATTTCACAATGCAAGCGTGTTCCTCTATCAGCACAGTATCCATCACCCCGTGGCATCTCCACCGGTTTTAAAATCTAAACCTGGGAAAATGTCTTGCCGCACTTACCGCACGTACACCATGCAATTAGGGCATACGCCGCATCGGTTGCTGTACGGTTTCAAAGATATCAGACATCAAAACGTTTTGCGTGCTGCCAACATAATGAAAGGAAAGTGTTTGCTCGAATACGTCTGCGAAAGAGAGCACGTCATCGATAAGAAAGCTGCATGTGTGTGCGCGTTGCTCATTACGTAATTCAATAACCGCAGCAACTACAACCTAAATATTCAAGTAAGCGCATCATTTACACGCTTGCTTGATCACTGAAGCACGCCTTCGTAGCTGCACTGATGTCTGTTCATAATTGTGAGCTATGAAATGGCATAATTCTGAGCGTGCGAATTTCGTGCGAAATTTGATCCATTGGAGGCAAATAGATATCGTGCACTTTAGATACGAACGCACTGATCTGTTTCTTATGAAAGCCGTGCGTTTTACTTACGCCAGCTCCGTTTCTTTACGTGCAGGCTCGATTGTAATATTGGCGTCAAATGAAACCCGAACAGCGACCAGTACTCCTCATGATATCTTGTCTTGAGAAACGTTGACCTAGCCCCGGTACAGGAACTTCAGGATGGCTTTCAAGCCCATGTAGCACATGTCTTTAAGGATCACAACGGGCTGCTTGCACGGTTGCACGGGTTTTCGACGAAGAGTGCTTAGAAGAAAGGACTGCAAGCCGAGAGAACAATCTTGTGGGCCTTCAGCGATACACCTTCGCAGGCTAGCGTCACGTCCAGCAGTGCTTCGTTTGATAGATGCCGCTCGAAAACGGCCAGCGTGTTCGCCTGGTGGTTGTTCCACTTCAGGCAAAACTGCTGGGAGCCCATCTTGCGTGAGGGCGTTCCGCATCTATTCTGGTTTAGGAGTTATTCACGATGCGCAGCGCCTAGGGGCGCCACTGAAAGCCGCGTAGCGGTATCCGCCGGAACCGCCAGCGGGTCGCGTAGCAGACACCTCCTTTCACGGCAAGCATGACGGAAGTGCGCGCGTGCGATTTGCCGCTTGTGCGCGTCCCAAATAATCACTTTTGCGGTGATAGTGTGCGCAAAGGAGCCGAACTTTATAATAGTGGACATGTGTCCGATGTCACAGCTGTGTGGGATGACATTGTCACCATACGCGCCAAGTGTTTGCCACAGACAAGCGTCATCAAGCTTCCCTACGAAGTGGAGCTCATCGTAAGTACAACGCTTTCTTTATAACGTCCCGATCACCAATGCCTGCATGCGTTGACGCGTGAGCCAACGTTTTTTCTCGTCACAGTAGCTTCGTTTACGTGCGATGTGTTTATATAGTAGATTTTGAGGGAGAGCTGTCGCAGCAGCTCATGGATTTCACGGGTGCAGCCACGCGAAGGGTCAGCGTTGGTAAAACTTTGAAACCAGCACGATAAACTTGTGAAAAAATATCTCGGCTGCTTGCACTAGTGGCGCGAGACCGAGTCACTGAGGACCTGGTGGTCACCTAGCTGGATACGCAGCTTGGCTACGTATTTGCTAGGTTTTTTTGCAAGATATTACCAAGTGTTGCAAAATGGTGTTAGGTTCTGCGTGATAATACTCGGTTTTGGCGGGAACATGGCACGTGAATAGAAACGCTAATTATGTGATTCTTGCGAGAACGTTTCACGTGATTAGTTACGTGACTTTCATGTGGGTAGTTACGTGAGAACGTTCCACGTGATTAGTTACGCACGAACATATACTCATCAATTACATGCTAAAGAAAACATAGCAACCAGTAGCTAGCACCACCAGCAAGAATAAAGAAAAGAACACACGTAAGTTTCATAATCGGCTGCACTCAGGCGTGCGCAGGGCTTCCCCATCATGGGGGGGGGGGGCAAAGGATCATCGCAGCGCCCCAAGGCACCACTAACCCCCGTATTCTAGAACGTCCCTTCACTTAACGCTCCACCTTGACTTGAGAAAATCGATGGGATCGCCGTCTCTAGGCAGAGCAAGTCACTGCATATCAGCGATAATCGGCAGCAATTCTCGAGAAGCGCTGTGTCATTTTCAGCCGAGCAGCGGCGTTGCGCTCAACTCGCTCAAGTGAAGGACGGAATTCAAGTCGAGGCTTGTTTAAGAATACGGGGGTAAGTCAATTCATTGGGCAGATTTTGTGCCCCCTCGCCTCTTAGGCGAATAGGAAAGCCCCGCACCCCCTCCCGTGCACACGCCTATGGCCGCACTCATAGAACAGCTTGTGTAATGCGAATGAGCATTAGTGGGATACATCAAGGGTGTTTCCTATTAGCATATAGTTGAGGCGAGCGCACAGCGAACATTCTGCACCGATGATCGCATTCCAGTGCCATCAATAGGTAGAATGCAGCCGATTTCGTGCAGCACACGTGTGATTCCACGGCGCTTTTGTAAAGGTAGCCGTCACCTGCCCCACATTCTCTGGCATTGCGCTTCGCGCCATTCGTTTTTTCAAGAGAGCCTAGGCATCGCGTCTTATCAGTAATAGCAACCTCATGTGCATTGTAGCGTCTACAATGCAGGCCGAGGCGACCAAGTGTAAACGTAGTAGCGCTCGCTGAAGACGTAGCGACATAAATGGAGACATAAAAACACGGCAATCGTTCTAACACCTGCCGTAAACAAAGCGCGACTGCTTACCTTCTGCGTCGGACAGTCGCAATCCACCACCGCCGTCGCTCTCGCTCATGAAATAGCACCGGAAACCTGTAGAAGTGCGTTCCTGGCGAGTTTTAAATGCGAATGCATTTCTTAGTCGGGCTGTGTCAGGCGGCGTTGTCCGGCGTTGGCCGGCGTTGTCCGCGGGGAGGAGGATAGGTTGAGGAGGTGTCCGCGCGCCGGCAGGTGTTATCTCCGCTCTCACTCTCTCTCCCATAGCAAAAGCTGGGCGCGCGCGCTTATCCTCGCCCCTAGCAAAGTGGAGAGGAGGAGCGCGCTCTGGCGCGTGAGGGCGCTCGCATCGCGGGAGCTCGCGGAGCTACCGCGATTAAAAAAAAAAAGCAGGCGCTGCGCCGTGCTCCCGACCGGGCTGCGGAAATTAGGCGCCTTTTTTCTTCTTCGAACCACAACCACCATATATAAATGGAGTGAAGCGCGCGCGAAATGCATTCGCATTTCCTCACGATTCCTTTCGGGGGAGGTGAGGGCATTTCTTTTTGTATGTGTTTGAGGAGCCGACAACGTAGCAGTTATTTTTCGACATCGCTGAAGCTCGACAGAGTCGTTAAATCACGGTGAAAACACATCCATCCGTTCCCTCGCGTAGTACATGCTCGCGGGAAACACTGCTCGCCCGGACCCGCCTACGCTTCCGAGCCGTGGGGGCACATGGCGTCGGCGGCGCATTGTGCATCGCTTTGTTCATTCGTAGGTAGCGCGGCTCACCGCGGTGCGGCCGTCCCCACTCGCGCCCTCGTCTCTACTGAGGCACACACCTCGTAATGGAACAGTGCGCGCCGTCCAGTTATTACTATGGACAGGCGAGCATATGCGCAGTGCAGGCCCCGGAAAATGATCGCTACATTTTGGTTTCAAGGAACATGCACGCTCATTGTGGTTGCCGCGCATCCTAGGATCTGGCTGAACGAACTGAGGCTGTTGTGGATGTTTGTCTTTGTTGATTTTCACGGGTTTGCACAAATAAACAGACCACCACATACCACCCACAGACCAATGGCCTGACCGAGCGTCTAAAAAGACCATCGCCGACATGCTGGCCATGTACGTCGACGTCGAACACAAGACGAGGGACGCCATCCTTCCGTACGTGACCTTCGCATACAACACGGCCGTACAGGAGACGACGCAGATGACGCCATACAAGTTGGTGTACGGAAGGAACCCGGCAACGACGCTCGACGCCATGCTGCCCAACGTCGCAGACGAAGAAAACCTCGACGTCACCGTTTACCTACAGCGCGCCGAAGAAGCCCGACAACTCGCCCGCCTACGTATCAAGAATCAGCAGACGACTGACAGCCGCCGCTACAATCTTCGACGACGCTTCGTGGAATACCAGCCCGGCGACCGCGTTTGGGTGTGGAAACCGATACGACGACGTGGACTGAGTGAAAAACTTCTGCGCCGATACTTCGGACCGTATAGGGTGCTTCGACGTCTCGGCGCACTCGACTACGAGGTTGTCCCGGATGGCATCTCGAACTCTCAGCGACGCCGAGCACGTCCCGAGGTCGCGCATGTGGTGCTCCTTAAACCGTTCCATGCGCGTTAAGGGACTTGCGGACTCAAGTTTTTACTTGCTTTATTGTTGTTTTTTATTGTTACATGCATTTTTTGTTCCCTGTTCTGTTTTAAGCATCGGGGCGATGCTTGTTTTTTAGAGGGGGCGTTGCCACGCGTGTTACCTATATTGTTGTGCTCTGTTTAAACCCACAAAGACTGTGAGCAATGCTCGGCGCAGATCGCGCCTCAGTGTTCTAGAAGCTTCCACGTTTGTAGTACATCGTTTTGTTAACAGTGCGCACAGCACGCGAACACTCAAGATTATTCCAGAGCTTGCGCGATGGCCAGTGATAAGGCTTTGAATGTTCGAAGCGTGATGCATAAAAGCCGGCGCGCTCCAACGATGATCACTTGATCGACGTCCGACGCTCTGTTCGCCGCTAGCAGTGCCTGTGTGTATTTGCTGTAATCTGACTTTCAGTTTCACGGCCACAAGTTCTGCCAAATAAAGAGTTTCTTCTTTGACACGCCGACTGTCCCCTTCGTCAACTTCACGACCACGTGACAATATATTCTAAACGTTTGCTGTGTCCAACTCTTCGTGTGGAATGTCCTTGCATACAGAGGAAACCCACAACAGGCTTGTTTTAGCCTCAAAATTTGAAGGCACCGCCCCTTTTAGGGTTCAATACCTGTCCCGGTGTGCTCATTTCAATGGAGCCGTTATCGTAGAGGCCCGTGTAATGTACGATGCTCGTGCACATTAAAGAACACCAGATGGTGTGTATAGACCTAATATCGTGGTTCTGGTGCGTAAAACCCCTGACATTACTGCGATTACCCTATTCAATGACGTATCTTGTGTGGCTCCAGTCCGGTACTTTTGGGCAGACAGCCATTTCCACGCTTTCTAAACGCTGTACCTCAGCTCTTTTGAAGAAGCTTTCTTAAACTGTCTTCTCTAACTTTAATTACACCGTTGATTGTTATCATGCCCATCTAAGAAATTTAGAATTTCACTGCCTCTCTCTCTTTTCCTTCTCTTCCCTACTCTCTCTCATCTTTCTATTCCCCTTCCCTAATACCCCAGTGTAGGGTAGCCAAACGGAAGTCTTTCTGGTTAACCTCCCTGCCTTCTCCTTTCTGTTTGCTTCCTTCCTTCTTAGAGCCGATGTGACATTTAGATGATTTGCAAGTTATTGATTTTTGCCAAAGTAAAATTACATTAAAAAAAGATTGTGCGAATTTTGGCGATCCTTGAATTCGAGCACCAAGTCTACATAGCAACAAACACGTTGCAAGATGCCGAAACAAGTAGCAGATGATAAAAGAAGTACAGGCAACCAAATAAAATGTTTACTGCAAGACTGATACTATACGACGCCCATGCTTGATACGAGCGCATCGCAGGAGTACCCTGCACTATTCTACCACCGTAGTGTTCTTTTAATCCGCTGGAATGAGCCGTTATTTCATATATTGTGTATATAAAGAGACGCTTGACAGTCTATTGACGCAGCTGAGAGGTGACCGACAAAGCTGCCTCCATACCTATCTATCTTGTCTACATCTGCAATCTTTACATTATTAGCAGCGAAGCTCCTTAGGGCTGACTCACACAGGCGTCAAACGCCCCGTCCCGTCACCGTTACGGCACCGGTTTTCGTCAGGGGAGAGGATTTCCGAGCCGTTTTCTCCTCAAAAACAGGGTTGACGACGACGTTGAGCGATGCTCTACGTTTCCGTCGCCGGCATGGGGACGGAGTCCCGCCTCTAGAAAACGGACCAATCAGAAATTAGGAAGCCGGCCTCTAAATATAGCGATTTTACAAAGCAAAAGCTGGCAACAGGGGTGGCTGGCCGATTGGCTGCGCAAAATTGACAATAACATTCATATTGCGTTCGTGATGTACTATTCAACCATTTATTTCTTGTTTACATTAACATTATACCGACAAAAGCTGATTTAACTTGTTTTCTGAAAAGTGTTGATTTCATTTATCCACGTTTAAGCGAACAAGAGAGCGGCAGGTCAACACTGTACAAAAACGTGCTGGTGTCGACGTTGCAACCGCCGTGACCTGTTCGTACATAGCTCCGTCGCGTCTGCTGTACGTTTTTTCGACGTGACGGTGACGCTACGGGTCGTTTGACGGCTGTGTGAATGAGCCCTTAGGCCGGCACCCGTTCTCCGTTGAAGCTCCCTGAATGCGTCGCCGGCTCAAAAAGACAATGAAACGCCGTGCGCGCCGAACGCCGAGCGGTTTGCTTCTAGCGCACCAGAAATTCGAGGTTAAATAAAAGAAATAAGCTCTGTGCACAACTGGTTATAATGGTCGTCTTCACTTTCACCATCGTGAATTGTGAAATGACAACCATCATTCTAGCGCAGCAGGGGCGCTTTGTCTAGTAGACGCTCTTCCCTCGCGGCGCCGGCGCAACCACAACAAAAAAAATTAAAAAAAGATACGGCACGCGGTGCAAGGCGCTCGCGGCGTTCGGCGCGCGTTGCGCAAAAAACAAGGTGCACGGCGCAAATACAGTTCGCGTTTATAAATGACAATAAAATTTACCGAAAACCATGTTTGTACATATATAAAAAAAATAAGGACCCACTTGACATTACTTAGGGCTCGTCACAGAATATGGATAGTCGTCTTCAGAAACGTAAACGTGAATATGATGAAGACGATCAGCAGCTTGGCAAGGACGCCGAACGCAAAGCCAGAACAGCGGCAGCAAGATGAGCCCCGGCTACAGGGTCCTGCGGTTAAAGCACGACGAGCGGAGCTACAAAGGTTACGCCGACAGGATCCTACCGTACGTGCTAGAGCGGCCCAATCTAAGCGCCGACGCCGCAAACCGTTTCAAAATGTACATAGTCGTTTGCTTCCCATTTCTAAGGAGCTTCGCTCATCGGTTGTATTCGCACTCGGAACAACTGCTAAATTTTCTGTCGAACATTATGCAAATAGACCTTCTTCTAAAAAAGGAATCCAATTAGCATTGCAAACCGAACTGGCTCACGCTGATCCATCAACAAGATTTTTCTAGTTGATGGATTTTTTTTTCTCTCTCTCCTCTTCTTCTCTCACCTATCAGGGTTATGACGCCATGCCGGAGCGATGAGTAGTGGGATATGCCCCAATTTTGTGGCACGTCCCTGTTTATGATGATGATAGTTTTCTGCAACGACACTGCCGTCTTTATGGGTTGACTAACAGTTTCGCTGTTAAAAGTACGCTGTGTCACAACCAGAGTAAGAAGCATTAGACATCAAAATCGATGCACTGGACGAGAACAAAACAAGCTATGCTTGAAATGCATAGGTCAAGAAAAAATAGTAATCACTAACCAATACCAGTGAATTGAAAATATATACATTTTATTTGCTGATGACGTATGTTTTGCCAAGCAGGTTAGTTTGTTAGTTGGGTGCTTCTCAAATAGGCGGTCTTCAAGACAGCGGTGGTTAGGCCTCAATACCAGGTTCGCAAGAGAAAAAAAGTGTTTCTGCCACTGCAGAAGAGCAAATATTTGTGTTATAGTGAAACAATACCGTCTTTATAGCCGAATAGTCTTGAAGCATGGCGATATCTCAGTAGTACCTTCAAGCCTTGTGGAAGCGGCAAGGATCCTTAGCCAACAGGAAAGTCGAAGTCCCCTCAAGGCATGTGCAACCGTGCTGCGTCGTCTCCTCAGCTTCTCTATGGCGTCGGCTCGCCTTTTCTTGTAGCCGCCACGCAAAACCCTCTTCGGTAACGCCACCACGCAATTTCTTGAATGTACAGACGCCCAAGTGTACAAGCAGCGCCTGCTCGCATTTGTGAGGAATAACAGCGTTCATAGTGGTGCATTCAGCGAGTTCTTTTAAATGTGAAGCATCTTATGGCGAAGCTTAATCCGGTGATGGTGGTGGTGGTGTGCGGCCTGACCACCCTTGCTGCGCATGCGCAAACCCTTAAAAAAACAAAAATAAAAAACCTCCTCTCCCCCTCTCTCTCTATTCTAGGCATCCCTCGCCGCGGCAATCACACCCTCACTGCGCATGCGCCTCTCCTCCCTCTCTCCCCTCCTACGCTCCCCCCCCTCTCTCCTCTAGGCATCTCTGCCTGCGGCGTCCACACTCCCACTGCGCATGCGCGTCCCCCCCTATCTCTCCTCTCCTACGCTCTCCCCTCTAGGCATCCCTGCCCGCGGCGTCTACACTCCCGCTGCGCATGCGCGTCCCCCCCTCTCTCTCCTCTCCTACGCTTCCCCCCTCTCTCGCCTCGCGACGCCGACGCAGGCAGCGTCTGCTAGCGAGTTTCTTGGTTGAAAAAACCGAATGCTCGCGCTGCACAAGCGTTCACTGGCCACCCCGTATATATGGCACTGGATCTTGACCTGCAAGGTGGTGCCGGTGGGAGATTTCTCCTGTGCGTTGTTGAACAATAAAAATTCGCAGCGTGTGCGTAAAACTAAAAGCGGACTGCGGGTCTCTGTGTCCAGTCGGAGTCTTCTGTCTCTCATTGCCCATTAGCAGCGATTGGCATGTTCCAGTAGGAAACACTGCTCCATCACTGCCTGCTTTGCGCCTCCCCAGTTTTCTCTCCTGCGCAACGCTGCGATGAGCGCCAGCGTCAACGCCGCCGCCAGTGTAAGCGTTTGCGCCCGCTGCTTGGCATCTACACATGGTTCCCTGTAGCGGGAGATGGTGTAATTTTTTGGACCGTACCAAATGTATTTCGCGCTTCTAGCCTTGCTTGTTCTGAAAAATATTGAAAATTTGATCTGTATTACAAATTATTGCCTTAGCAAACAATTATAGGTACCCAAGGAGTTTCGCATCACCAGGGCATCACCAGTGCTAATATTGAGGTGCCATCTGCTTAGTTCACATCAAACCACTTTTAAGGTTCGGCAACAGCTCTGTTGTCCAAGAAGCACCAAAATAAGCTTGCAATCTAAATATTAGCGACTTAGGCTTTGCCGTCAGCATTACATGATACAAAGCGATGACAGATTACACCACTTTTTTTTTGCTTTTCTGATAGAGAGCCAATAAAAAGAACGAATTCATATGGAAGCGGACAATCTGGGCTGTATGGGTGCTGCCATGTTGCTGTACGCAGTGCTGGGCAGTACCGAAGATACGTGTATCTTAGATACTATCTTAGATACGCTTTGGGTATCTTGTATCTGTGTCTCCATACGTCTCGCAAAACGAGTATCTGTATTTCGGATAGATTCAATAATGTATTGTGTATCTTAAGATACAAGATACTGCTGTAGAAACACCACTGTGCAAAAAAAAATTAACGCCGACCTGAATTCCGGTTCTCAAGTTGTATTGCTACCACTAAGATACCTGCATAAAAGTATAGCGACAGTTTGATTCTTGTATGCTTCCGCCAGAGTGCTCCATTGAGCACAGGCGATGATGTTTGCGCGTCCTATTGGTGGACTAGAGTCACGTGATGGCGCTCAAGCCATCTCGACAAAATTAAGCACGCGAACGTCTACGCGCAGCCTACTTTTTTTATCGATGTTTTCTTTCTTTTGATTTGTGTCCGTACCATGACACTTGTTCGTAAGCACGGTATTGTGCTACGTACACTACTGCGTACGGCATCTTTCACTCGAATTCTTTTGCCGCTATAGTGTCGTTATCGAAGTTTGTCTTGAGTGGAGCTACGTTGGAAATTCTCAATAATGCAAGAAGGGGGCTGCTTTGCGTCTCACGGCTTTCACACATCAGCGATTGTGAATAATAATAATAATAATAATATTAATAATAATAATAATAATAATAATAATAATAATAATAATATTATTATTATTATTATTATTATTATTATTATTATTATTATTATTAACCTGCGAATGAGATTGTAACAACCATTGCACTATAGGTGCCGATGTTAGATGCAATAGAACATTTACGCAGCAGGAATATTTTGACGTACTGCATCTTTGTTCCTTCTGCTGAATTATTGGAGAAATTCGTTGAATAATAGTTGAAATGGTAGCCCAAGTGCTCTCGTTGCTGTCCTCCGTTTTCATCCCATACATCACCTGAGAGACTGTATAGTTTTCGCCCGTCTGTTAATTGCAATATGTATTTTGTAACCTACTGCTGGAATACGTTATCTGCTTTATTCTTATATTTAACGTTCTGCCAGCATGGTTTTATTTCATATTTCGCGGTTTTTCTTTAAAAGCCCGAAAATATTCACCCCACAGCATGTACGCTGCCGAAAAAACTAAACAAAAAACAATTGGATCGGTCGCTTTAAATGCGCTCTACGATGTGTCGAAGTGCAGTTTGCTCTCAAGGGAATATTAAAAATGTCGCATATTTGGCCTTACTTTTCCTAACCAATAAAGCTAGATATAAAAATACTACAACGAGATCCACACGACCGTGAACCCTACATCTTTGATTTCATTCAGCGGCGGTTAACCACTTGTCTTTTTTTTTTTTTAACATTTGGCTATACTTACGTGAAACGCCCACTTCCTCACTTTGGTTGTTTAATACGGAACATCGAAACTATTTGACTTAGATATATTCGTCTCACTTTTTTTAGGTCAGTGTAAAGCATTCTTATTGTTACAAATCTGCAGTAAGCAGAGCTAGAAGTGGGAATAGTGAATAGCAGTTATATACTGCCGGCGCTTCGTGCGACTACAATACGTCTGAGACGTTTCTGGGCGGCTCAAGTTCTCTTCGAGAAGAAATAGTGAAAGATTGCATGTTAGCGTATATGTTGCTAACGGACACTACGCCAGCAGATAAGTAGAATATGAAAAATAACTGCAGTTTTTTTTATCCCCAATAAACTGTGAGCACTGACTATGTAGTTCATCGTCTTCACAGGATGCATCACAAACAATATCACTAACGTTGTTGCTGCTCCACACCTGTCGGTTGATGAGGCATTACGAAAACGGTAACACGCTTGAGGACAAGGTAAGACTGCACGCGCTATTTGCGCCATCGTGCGGAAGCATCTAACTAACGTTCTTGCAAGTAGATGGCAACCCGCTAGCTGGTCACCAAGTAGAGCAGCGACACCTATTAATTACAAAGGTGTCAAGCAAGAACCACTAACAGCGTAGCAGTCAAAGAGCTGTGTGAAGCAGTCAAAGAAACCCCAATAACCTGTTTCGGATGGAACTATTATACCTTGAGCAGAAAAAACGGAACTCTTGTGACGCAAGCAATCGTTTGGTTAAAATTTAACAAAGGTGGTCGCAGTTAAGAAATCTTCCAGTAAACAGATTTGTACGCTGCTTCATTATATAGATATATAATAGCTAATTGCAGATGTATCGAAGTATCTTCAGATACAATTGGGAAGTATCGTGTCAGATACAATTATTCCGGAAATATTTTGAATCTGTATCTCAAATACTTCTTGCCCGAGTATCTTCTATCATATCGCGATACAATTTCAAAGTATCTTTGCCCAGCCCTGGCTGTACGTCATCGCAGTTAGGGTGTGTAATGAGAACTATGGAAGGCAGAGGGAGAGGTTTCTCAGTTGTTCGGAGCCGGACACAAGATCACCCACCGCGTTTCCAAAGTGTCCGCTACAAATCAACCATTATGATGGAAAGCACTTCTTTATTATTACGAATTATGGTATAAAAATTATTAGCAATTAATTCAATATGGCGTATAGGGTCAAAGTAATGAGCAGATCGCAAAATACGGTTTCTAAATTTCAAAGCACATAAAAAGACATTCTTGAGCTTTTCTTACAATTTTCAGTGCCACAAGTGCTCTAAAAGTAGCAAAATGGGTCTTCATTAAGATAAAGGGCTGACTGCTGAATTTTCTCTAAGCGAAAATTTGTGCCCTTTCTGACGGTGAACATATATACGCCAAGGAGGTCAAACTATCGTAAGAAATCACTCATGGATGAAGGGCATGGGGTTTATGGCCCCTGACATTTCAAAATTTCCCGTTGATGACGACAACATCGCAATCCCTGTGCGAAGGAACCAGAAATGCAGCGGCGGTGGTTATAGTCCGGGTTCACTGAACGGTTAGAACTAAGAAAATATCATTTGAAAAAGTCGTGTCATGGCTCCGTATGAATCATGTGTTTAACCTATATCACGTCGATATCTCAAGACGTCAGCACGTACTTGACGCCGTTTGTGACTTTTGACGCTCCATAAAAATTGAAACTACGTTATCTGAAACTATGAAAAAACATACTTAACCCTTTGTCGGTCGTCCTATATTTTTGACATGGTAATATAAAAACCGGCTGTGCTTTATTGATATAAACTAGAAAGAAATAGTATGAAACAAATTTCATCAAAATGAAGCCACTAGTTTACTGAAAAAAAGTGGGACATATATGTCCCACTGACTCATGAGAGTGTTTTCAAAAAGTGGGAAAACACTGTCCCACTGCCTCATGAAGGCACCATCTCACGATTGCGTCAACGGGAATTTTCGGATGAAATGGCCGAAGCAAGTGGCACAGAGTATCACTTCTAAAGTTGTGTAGAGAAAAGTTGTGCGGACCTCATTTGAGCAGGAGAACGCCGCCTGCAGTTGCCTCTCTTGAGCCTTCAAAGCGCTGTGGTATGTCCCTGTAAAGCTTACTTCACCGCATGCACCAAATACTTTTTTTTGTCCATTTGGCTGTCCTAGCTTTTTGCTGTTGAAATTTTCGAGTACAGATGTTATCCCTGAACATGTGGCTACATTTCAAGAGGTATATCATATCCAGAAAAATATTTCCACGCATTAATATCCGCAATCGCGCTGCGCGATTAGCGGGATAATTTTGAAGGTGATTGTTTCAATGCATTTATTGGCCAAGTTATTTCGCAAATTTACAAAAACACGTGATGACTGGAAGCTAAGATCGTCTCTCTCAAAAACTAGAAAAGGAGGATATTATCTAGCATTTTGATTGGTAGGTACTATGTATCTCAAAAAGAGGAAAATTCAGAAGCGATCATAAAAAAATTGACCGAAATTCAACGCTATTGTAACACTACATCCGCCCTTCGAAAGCGTGGTAAAAAATTTTTTTGTCGAGATTACGATGACTTAGGTAAGATATGAGTGACTTAATGTTGCGCTAATTGCAACGGGCGATGTGGGAGAAATTTTTTTCTGTAGACGGAAAAGTGGGACGTATGTGTCCCACTGCCGCACAAAGGGTTAAGCCAGAGTTAAAATCACAGTTAGACGATACGCGCGCCTGTTATGATACAACATGAGGAAATAGTTCTGCTCAGGTACGAAAGAACTTCGGAATGTTAGCTGAATACGCAACTAAAACAGTGGCACACTTCATAGAGCACGAATTTTCCTGCGATTGCTCCTTTTCTAGCTATTATTACTTTAAAAGACTTCTTTCCCGAGCAGGAATTCCTGACGACACTGTAGGCAGTACAAATAAACAAACAAAATACCGAAGCGCTTTATATAACAAGATACAGTCTTCTATGACCAAGGATGTACTATTCAAGGAGGTACTTCCAAGACAGCGGATTATGGTGATATAAAGGCCAAGAACACATCACGCAAGTATTCGAGCAATATCAATTGGGTTTACATATACAAAAAAACATTCAGTTACAGCGCAAACGTACAATGATGGGGAAAGAAGACGGTCTGTGTGACTTTAGACGACCAAACAAAGAAAAAACAGTTGCGCCTCAAGGGCGAAGCAATGAATGCGATGGCAACAAATTGTAATGTCACGCGAACAGCGGGAAGCAGCTCCAATCTTGCTGAGCGCTATTCAAAAGCAAAGAAGGACGCACGGAAAGAACGCACAGGTATACATAGGACGAGCGCGAACTGTCAAAGTTGTTACGTCAAGTAGCCCCTACTTTGGCTATTCGAACTAGCAGCATAATTCTTTCGCAAACGTGGTCGCTGCAGCGAGCAAAGTGACCTTCGTGCAGTGTATAGGTAGATGGATGGAAATTTTTGCTGTGAAAGCACAAGACGTACAAACCTCGCCTTCAAGAGGTAAGCATGCGAGCACGGGCGACCACGCCCTCTATGAGAAAGTACAAATCAGAGGAGCACATCACAACTCCGGCGAAACACTATAGAGTTTTAGAATTTGGAACCCGAGGAGCAAGGGGACTCCAGAAATTTGCGAGCGGCCAGGCCGCATGCGCCGAACGCAAGTTACTCTTGGACTATTGCGCTGGCGTTGTCCCAATACTTTATGTCCCAATACTTGGCAGCGCTCACCTCTGAGCGGCGAACAAAACCGTACCGCGCACAACCTCAACAGAAGAAAAGATAAAGGGCGCTTGGCAGTGGCACGTGAAGCCACGGCTCGTATTCCCCTGCTGGCGTCGATTATGGTCACCGACACATCTATCTGATATACACTGTGATTCGGATGCAGCCGTCTCGTTCCTTCCCTTCTATGGCATAATCCGACATGAGCCAAAGCGTTTCCACAACTTCGAGCCACCGCGAGCAAAGTGGATAGAGTGTACTAGAAAAGCCTCTAGTACATTATAACGTGGCGCTATTCTTTTTCGCTGGCCGACTGGTCACGTCTGGCGCGGCACTAAAACCCGAAAATCAAAAACTAGCGTTGATCGCCAACGATGCAGCATGGCCAGCGTCTCACATAAGTTTTATTTTGCCACGTGTGGCGTCCGATGCGTTTAACCCAACGCCGCGTGCGTTTGTGTTGTGGCCGCTAGTATCACGATAACGCATGGCTCATGGCGTAATTATCTGAGACAGTGCGTCGAATCCCCGGTTGTGTGCTCCAAAAAGGTTATCTTCTGACTTATATTTATTTGTGGTTTTTATGCGTAAATACCTATATTTACATATAGAAGACATGACGGCGATGTTCAAAATGCGCCGAGAGTGTCCATATTGAGTGTCCGAGAGTGTCCATAGCTCCTCATTGTTTTGATGGAGAGAGATTAGACCACAGTGTTTTAACTTGTTGTATAGTGTTTATGTTCAAGAAAAAAAACTGAAGTAATGACACAAAGGATTTTTATGGGTACTCTGGATGCTGAACAATCAAATATATCATCCGAGTTCGAGGTATATAAGTAGTACCTTACACTTAGGTTTAATTATACAACCCCAACAAGGTAGGAATCCAGTTTAATTTGGCAGTTTGAACTGAAGAGAAATTGTTCAACACAAAATGTCACAGGACCCAACGTTTCGACAACCTGTCTTCGTGAAAGCAGCAACGTCATTGAGGAAGGCACTTGCAAATGAGGATTTGCGACAACTTTCCCATCGAGGTAAAGCGAGTGAGGGCTCCGCACTTACTTTCTCCATTTTCCCTCTCCTTAGCACTATTTAGTAGAACGCAATAGTACTCTATCCTGTTCATCAAAGCAGTAAGTGCCTTGACGATTGCAGTTGTAAATAAATATTTTGAGACCTCGCCCGACAGGGCAAGACAATGGAAGGATCAGGGCTTTTCAATGAAATGTTCACTCTGTTTCCGTTTCCTTCTGCTATTAAGGAGCAATCTGCAGCGCAGTAGCTCAGGCGCTTTTCTTTTAAGAAGAGATCGCGTTTCGCTAACAGAAGGCAAAGAAATTGTTGATGTGTCAAAGACTGCTGAAAACTGATACATTTGACAATACATTTTGTCATGCTAGTTGCTTCAGCAAGAGCAGTGGTTATGACTCGAAAATACATTAGCCTAAAAGAAACGCTGTCGCCAAGCCAGAACTCGAAGCTTCATTCTAAATATGCGGGATCACACTTCTGAGGCAATGAAGTGTCCCTTTCTTAGATGATGTATGTGGGAGCTTCAATAGCTTCGGAAGCTGTGCGTGGCGACATGTCCGCGCTCCCCTCAATCACAACATTTCAAAATAGACAAAAGCTCTAGGGCAGCAGGTATACCATTGTGCAAGACAAAATGAAACTATGGTTTACAGGAAGTTTATTGTTTAAATGAAAAAGAGCACTTAATAACAGCAATGACAACATTCACTGCAAGCGGACTGCATAGAGTGGAATGGGAAACACAAGACGAGGTGTGTGTATTTTTTTAGTTGTAGCATTAGAGTTTACATCGGACTTCTTATGCTGGGGTTTTGCCGTGTGGCGCAGCTAGATTTAATGCCGATTATCCACGATGCGAATGCGAGCGTCGTAACCACCCGGCTATCCAGGTACGCTAGCATTGCATATCATATCCTTGCATAGTTTAGTATAGCGAGGCGATGGGAAGGTGACGCAAATGCGAAAAGAAGGGAAAGGAGCACGGGAGAACGATTACAGATATACAGAGAGAAAAAAAAGCGGTAGAAAGAAAGACTGCCTCTCACAATAATCTTCGATTTGCGAACTATTCTACTCGTTGCTAATGTGAGTATTCTAAATATAATGTGTAGTTTTATTGTGATACTGACCATAGCGGCCAACTAAGAGAAATGTGTCATCGCCGTCTCAACTGTGGTAATACCCTATCGCGCCCTGCGAAATCGAACCTATTAAAGTAAGGATTTAGGCTAGTTAGTTGTGCATAGCAATGGGGGACATTGCAATTTCTTCTGTCGTTTTAACTACGAAATCAAAGGAAAGAGTGCCGCGTGGTCATCGCGTGTCAGACAGGAGGAGGATGAAAATGAAGCGAAGAGCGCAGCGAGATCAGTCTGCGATGCATGAGGGGTGCGCTCATACTTTTACGTACTGTGGAGAGTGAACGAAGTCCCCGAGGTAGAAGAGGGGATGAAGATTTCGTCTCATGCCCTCATCAGTCGGGAACATAGAGGCAAGGTTCTGTTTAGCAATTAGTGTGAGCGTTTGTTATTGAAAATTCATTCATGTCGCCGGCCTTTGGAAAGAGTTCACACGACATATAGAGTAAATATAAACGCGGACTTTGAAACTATACAGTTAGTTGTGAGGCCATCGCTCGGCCCGGCAGTGACTGTAAGAAGGGGCTACGGCCTGTCTTTAAGGTCACCCGCAGCCGTACCAAAGCGGTTGGAGCCCTGTTGGGGTCTGTCCCTCTGCTGTGCCTCGACACGTGTAATACTGTATTGGTCTCATGAAAACTTGTTGGAACGCCATTGGGTTTGCTCACAGCTCTTCGCACAATTCGTCACGCCAGCATTTCGAAAGAGCTTTTGCACTCATCGAGTTAAGTTGTTCAGGTTCGCATATGCGCTTAGGACGCTGCGTTCATTAGGGGGTTGTTGAATGCACTCCATATTGTTTATAAAGCTATGAACCATGCTGCATTTAGCTGCCTAATACATTGATATCGTTATCAATTCTTAACATTCACATGTAACTGCAAGTTTGTTTTTTTTACTTAATGAGGGTTCTTGGCCTCTAAGTACGCGAAAAGGTATTGTCCATGTGCAAACCACCGTAAGACCTCCACGTAAATACTTACAAAACCATAGTCCGCTGGGTTTCTCCGAAAGAGAAGTGGCTGATAAGTGACGCTTATATCATGGCCTAGTGGTGGCTTGAGGAGGAAGAACATTACGACGTTTGAGTAGGTTTTCCACGTACTTTGCTGTGCGGATATATGAGACCTTAGTAAAACTTACCAACTTTTGAAGCAACCTGCTCGATCGGCAGCCGGTGACTATGCAACACAATTTTAAGCTATTATGAGATGACCTCCTTGCTAGTGATGTAATTCCACAGTAATTTCACGAAAAACGAAACAAGCAAAGTCTTCTGGAAAGCTATTCTGAATATATCATTGAAAGTCTTGCAAATATTTTGGTAGCTTTGCAGTTTATATTTTTTTCTCTTTATTGCCAAAAATTAGTATGTTTGATTACGATGGTAGGACATTATCCAATTGCTCATCCTTTTTTATGCCCTCGCATTCTCACAGCAGGCAATAACTACCCTCAGCAGGGACACATGAAGATTCACTTGGATAAGCATCTATATATTTATCCTGGGGCACCAGATGACATAATGAATAAATAAGAATGTTAGCCACACCAGTACCCGGCTAAGGAGCATCGGCACGAGCGTTGACTTACAGCTAAAGGTTTTTTAAAAATTATATTCGAACACCAGCATTCCTACGTCAGAACAACCGTATTTGCGAAGCTGAAGCCACCAAGGCGATAAACAACGCAGAACAAGTGGTACACGTACGTGCGCCATAAGCAAGCAAATTAACGAAAAACGCCTGTTTAAGCCGAACAAATACATTATCTAAAAACAAGCTCTCATGACAACACTTCCACGTCATTCTTCGTTAGAACAACAAACGCCTTCCTTATACATCATTTTCTTTCGCTATCAACATCAAAGCTTTTCATAGTCTCTCCCGTGTTCTAGTTTTATGACGACTCAAAGGTCGGTTTTTGCACTATAGGGGTGGGCAGGCGAAGTATGAAAACGAGGGTAAACCATCCAACACATTCAAATAGGACAAATAGGAATAAGCCAGATCTTCAGGAGATTATTGAATGCGGAAGAGAAAAAAAGCCTTAAAGAAGGAGTTGGGCTGCAGCCGACGTTCCTACAAGTAGACGTGTCGTCTTCAAGGCGCCAACTGCTTTCATCGTAAAAAACAGCGCGAAAACAAGGACGAGGCAGAAGAAACAGGACTAGCGCTGACTACCAGCAACTGCGTTTATTTTTGCAGTGCAAATATATAAGCTTCTGGAAATGGGAGAAACACGGTGAGGAGGGAGAGGATTTCCCTAGCACATGCGCACATGCATTGCTTTGTCATGTAGCATGGAACGCTCAACTGCGGAGATAGTTAATCTCTTTGTCAGTTAGTGTGATAGACGGAAAGCTGATATATGACTGGCCTGCAACATGAATGACGAAGGCTTCATATATTTCGCGGGCGCGGTTATCACGGTACCGGCGCACGATGCGCGTCTGGTGAAAGTTTGGGGTGCATCCACACTCGGCACAATGGATTGCCAGATTGCTGCCTGGTTTTGTTCTAATGTTACTGGAATGTTCACGCAGGCGATTGTTCACACAGCGACTAGTCTGTCCATTGTAGGTGCTGCCGCAGGATCTGGGAACCTCGTAGATAACGCCCACCTTGCGCGCGACGAAGCAGGTGACATGATTCTTCTTAACGCCCACCATGCAAGGTGGGCGTAGCCATAGTAGTATGTAACGCGTTACCAGTAATCGATTATCTGTCATCGATAATATTTTCTTGTAATATTGTAACCTAATCGATTACTTTTGATAAACTGTAGCGTTCTGGGAAATCCAATAACATTTTCTTGCAAAGGAATACCATTTATAAATTACTTTTTTTTCAAAATCAAGTTGTAAGGACTTTTCTACAGCACTTCCAGTGCCGAAAAATGTGGGACGGCTCAAGAAGGCCCAACAGAGCTTTTTCCCCTTTCATTGGCCTTGCCTTACCCGAGCGCCAACAGCAGCGAAGCGCGACGCTTTATAAAGGACATAGACACTAACATCGAAGCACTCCACAACTCCGAGCTGGTGCGAAAGGTGTTCTAACCGACGTTATAACACCTCCCTTCGCACCAGCGCATGCATTGAGAGAGTGTTCAGTGTAGCAGCTCACCTCATATGGAAGAAACGTGGAAGAATCAGCGACGAAAACTTCGAATAACAACCACTGTTCAGAGCTAACAACGCGTAACACTATATTATAAAAGCCAGAGAAAGCCTCCCAGCCTTCACGTAAGCCTCAAGCCTTCTCTCTACAATGCAAGTCACGGTAGTTCGTTGTAGTTTGAGCAAACTTGTGTTATCATGTTACGGAAATAAAAGTCTGAAGGAAAGTAACGCAAACCTAATCGATTACATTTCCGTTATTCCTCAGTTACTTTTTCTGGGCTCTAATTGATGGCTGTAATCAAAGTTACATTTTACAGGAAGTCATTATAATTGTAATCGGTTACTTAATTTTCTGTAACGTGTAAAAATCTGGACATAACACATAACACATAGGTTACGCTGCATCTTAAAGGGCAGTGAAATTGGTGTGAGAACAAACGCTTCAGCTTGCTTTCTCCATAGTTCAGAACACTGCAAGGATTCCGCACCAACATGCGATAGTAAGCGCTGAAAATGGCGTGCTGGAGTCAAAGTTAAAACGTAGATCACGCCAATTTCCCATATCTTTCAAGGATTTAAGGCTGAATCCGTGCACTCATACACCGTTAGACTCATCGCACGTGATACTGAGTCTGAGCTAGCCTAATGAGAAAATGACTGGCCTTCAGTTTGCAGGTGTAGAAAGCTCAAAAAATAGGATGATAATTGCGTATCTGAGTCTGTACGTGCACCGCTTATTTCTACAGCCTCTACCAGCAGCACAAAATACACAGGACTATACACAATCCGTCTGATGGTCTTGGCCAAGGGGAACTGATTTAGCTAAGAGCCTAAGAGTACACTTATCCCAGACCTGCCATTTTTTTTAAAAAAAAGTTTAAAAAATTTTACATGACACGAAGCCGTTCGTAGGAAAAGAAATGGAACGATGCACAATTGATGACGCATGACGCAGAACGATCCCATGGTAAGCGCGACGTACTTGGTCCCGGTATTGGCATGTGTGTATTTGCTGACGTATGTGTAGGGGAGGAAAACTGACGTGGAGCTCACATTTTGGTTAGTTTTTTTTTTCTACTTTTTCTGTGACTTTGACTAAGACGTGGCTGGGTGCGAATGACACGTTTACAACGGCGTATGAGTGGCACATGGTGGAGAAGCTCGTTAGGAAATACTTGTACACCGCACCAAGCCGTTGGTTAATTATATGTAATTCATTTCGCAAGAGCATTGCAACACAGTCGAAGTTTTTTTTTTCGAACTGACATTCAAGTGAATTTAAATCACAGCTCCACACGCCGCAAACAAGGACGAACAGGGCTGGGCAGAGATACCCAGAAAAGTATTCAGGAATATAGATATCGAAATACATGCGCTGGAAGCCTAAAATACAGGTACTGAAATGCATCGTCTTTGATGTAACGGGATATTTCGGAAATACTTTTGGAAGGACACGATAAAAGTATTCCGGAATACAGATACAGGAATACAGATACAAGAATGCAATACTATGATACTTTTTTTTCGGGAAATGCTGGTCCTCCACAAAAACGTTCGTCAGGCGCAGGATAATATTTTGATTAAAGTATCACCGCAGTGAAAACCTGAAAGTCAAGCATATCACCCGTACCACTAACGAAAACCAGTGAAATAAGAAAAAGTATACATCTACTCTGGACACAAGATCTATATTGCTGAGACAGTTGTTGACGTAATGGCACTTTAGCAACCACAGCTTCTCAAATAGGCTGTCGTTTAGAGATGGTCGGTTCGACCTTCAACGCAAGACTCGCGGAATTGCTTGCCGCCGGAAAAAAATTGGGGTGTGGCACCTGCATTGAGTGACCGCGACTTTCGTCCGTCACAGCTTCCGGTGTTTTATCCACATGGGCCATTCTGTGCGTGTGGGGAACCCTTCGCCGCCCCCACTCTCAAGGCGACCGTGGCATGCCTTTGCTTGGCTTAGCAGAAGAGTCTACCCTCTCCCCCTCAGAAACAGGTCAGCTCATTTCAGACAAAAAAGTAACGAGGTACTCGGGTCCTGCACACTATTGCGATATAATCGATACACCTTAAAAGTATTTCACTACTGAGATACAATTACATTTTTCAAATCTATCTCGGTACAGAAATACAGGCACTCAAATGTATCCCTAAGATACTATCGCGATACTCTTGTATCGCGATACTGCCTAGCCCTGATATCAGATTGTCTGTTTTCTAAACAACACAGAAGGTCAATTTCATTAATAATGCTCCTCGGGCATTGAGAAAACAAGTTAATTCTTTATTCATCACAACTGAATTAACTTTTCCTTTCTATAAATTTAGAGGTAACCAGGAATAGTGAACACTGGCGAAGTATTCAGTTTTTCTTATGTTTATTTATGGTTTCTTCGACTTCCTATGACAACATGTATGGTCATTATGTGCATATTGCCACGCGCGTTTCTTTTACTGCATTCGGTTTCCGCCCACAAAGACTATCAGCAGTACTCGGCGCAGACCGCGCCTTATTGTTCCAGAAGCTTCTCGGTTGTAGTGGATCGTTTTGTTAAGATTGCACGCAAGACGGTAACACTCAAGATTATTCCAGAGCTTGCGCGACGGCTAGTGATAAGGCTAGAATGTTCCACGCATGATTTATAAAAGCCGGCGCGTTCCAACGATGTTCAGTTGATCGACGGCCGACGCTCTGTTCGCCGCTATCAGTGCCAGCGTGTATTGCTGTAATCTTACTTTCCGTTTACCGGCCACAAGTTCGGCCTAATAAACAGTTTAATCTTGGACACGTCGCCTGCTGCCTTCGTCGACGTCACATCCACGTGACAATATTTCCGATCCGGCTCGGTGGTGTAGTGGTTACAGTGCTCGGTTGCTGGCCCGCAGGTCGTGCGTTCGATCCAAGCCGCGGCGGTCACATTTCGATGGAGGCGGAAAGTTTGAGGCCCGTGTACTGTGCGATGCTGGTGCACGTCAAAGAACACCACATGCTTCAGATTACCGGATCCCTCCACTACGGCGCGCCTCGTAATTATATCGCGGTTTTGACATATAAGACCGCAAATATAAATATTATTAAATGCGAAACATTTCTTTGTGTAATGCAGGCACTTGAAGCATTTCTATCTATCTATCTATCTATCTATCTATCTATCTATCTATCTATCTATCTATCTATCTATCTATCTATCTATCTATCTATCTATCTATATATCTATCTATCTATCTATCTATCTTGCTAACTAGATAGAGAGCACGCATGCAACGTGATAATTTTCCTTGAGCTTCGGTCTCGTTCCGACTAGTGTGCAGTGGGGATGAGTCTCTTGGGACGAGCTAGCGAGCGCTACGCGAGAAGGAAGATGCGCTGGGCCCATCTTATTATAATTATTTAATGAAGTAAAAAGCTGCATTTTTATACCACAAATAAATTGGACAATCTTTAACACTTCTGTTTTAAACACACGCGCCGAAGCCTCACATATTACTAGTGGTTACGCAAGGAGGCATCTGCAAGGTTTTTCCTAAGGCAAACAGATGGTGTAACCATGATGTCCACTGTTCTAGTAAAAAGAAATTGATATGCTAAAAAAATGGTGGTGGTTCTTTTAGGGGCGAAGCTCCTGTTAGTCTAACCTTGTCCTGCGTCAGGCGTAACCGGCAGTATCTCGTGATAATGATGACGATGACGCTGATGACCATGAAGAATAAGCGCGTTCCAGACCACCTCTAGTTCCCATCGTGTGCACCGAGGAAGCAGAGCGTCCCGCAGGCGGTGTGGCCATCTATGTCAAGCAGAACACTGTAGTACAATAAGGCCGTCCACCACCACTACAGTCACTATAGTCATGGCCGAGAGCATAGAGGGGCAGCTTAGCAATGTCTAGGCAGGAGGTGTCTGTCGCCGAGGTTGGCTCCATTCCTTGATCTTGCTTGGATGTGCTTGCGGGGGGCTTCGTCCATCCCTCCTTCCCGCGTCCTACACCCCTCCAGAGCATGCGCGTCCCCTCCACCTCTCTCACCTCTCCAACGCTCACCCCCTTTCTCTCCTCTAGCAATCCTCTACTGTACGGAGCGGCGCCCGTGTCCTACACCCCTCCAGAGCATGCGTGTCCCCTCCCCCCCTCTTTCTCCTCTCCAACGCTCACCCCCCTTTCTCTCCTCTAGGAATCCTCTACTGTACGGGGCGGCGCGCGCGTCCCCTCTCTCTCCTCTCCTACGCTCACCCCCTTTCTCTCCCCTAAGAATCCTCTACTCTACGGTGTGGCGTCCGCGTTCCACATCCCCACAGCGGATATGCGACCTCTCTCTCCTCTACGCTCACCCCCTCTCTCCCCTCTAGGAATCCTCTACGGAGCCATATAAGAACCCCTCTATCCCTCCACTTCACCGACCATAAAGCCGTTATAATGAAGGGGGACCGGAAGCCACGTCTAGCTACCATTTACGAATAAATAAAATTTCTTGTATATATACACACAGTGTTTGTCACGTCTTTAATGATGTACTGGACGAAAATTCACGGTTTACCGATGAACCTCCAGAGCTTCGCCCACTCATCATCATCCACTCCGTGGATATGCTGTGATTTTTTTTCAAAGATTTCCAGTTTGAAGGGCACCAGCCGAGGAGAAACGACGAGCTCATACTAACACATAATAAGTGAGGCGCTCACTATTCTCTAACTATTCTGCTAGCTATTTACAATTACGTGGCCCTAATTTTGATAACTTGCATGATATTCACCAGTGCACCTTAATCTCGAATTAAAGAAGGGTGGAGCTTAGCTTCAGCCAACGAACGTCGCAGAAAAGTGGCGGTATTCGAACGTCAGAAGATCTGGCAATGAATACCAGGTCAATAACTACGTATCATAACCGTCGTATAGGTTGGGTCCCCCCCCTCCTCTGAAAGGTGGAGGGGGGATCTTTCTGTCAATTGAATAAAGTTTGTTCATCATCATCATACCCCTGTACCGCACCAGTTATTAGCGAATGTGGTCGACCAATCGCTAGTTTGCGCAAGAGTTTCCGAATGACCAACCACTAGCAAGGGAGAGATTCTATTCGCACCTCCACAGATCGAACTCACACGACCCGAATACACATGTCAAGTATGACATCGCAACCTTTGCCGTAAAACTTGAACGACAGACTTCGACCTGCCTCAGGTTTTAAAAGTGTAGCTATTTTTCCAACGTCAGCGGTTCGTCCGTGTAACTGGCGGGCCAGTAACCTACACCCTGCTGCTTCGCGGTTCTCTTAATTGCCAGCATGACTACCGTCAGAACTGGTGCTGACAGAGACGTGCCGCTGCACCAAAGACGTCATACTTGGCGTTTCTCTTCCGGTCACGTGACTCTGAACTGCAAAAGTCCAATTGAACTCGTCTGTATAAAAAACCTGTTTATTATATTAAATCTCCGGGATTTGACGTACAAAAACCACTATATGATTATGAGGGAAGCGGTATTGGAGGGCTCCGGTAAATTCTGAACATCTGGTGTTCTTTAACGTGCACCTAAATCTAAGTACACGAGCCTCAAGCATTCTCGCTTCCATCGAAAATGCGACCGCCGCGGCCGGGCTTTTATCCCGCGACCTTCGGCTCAGCAGTCAAGCACCATTACCACTACACCACCGGGGTGGGTCAAAACAAACGTTCAATTACTTACATAATTTCTTAGAAATCTTGTTGAATAATGTAAAATAAAGAATGAAAGAGGAGTTTTGTACGAGGGGCTCGTACATATTTTACACACAGCCAAATGAATGGAGCAGGCAATTAGGCCAGGGAACGCATAAAGGACGTTCACTTTTGTTTTTAACTGCAGTGTACTAATTGTGACGAGAATTGCAATGAATAGAAGTAGCCGAAAAAAAATCACCATTTCCTTCGGTAGGATCACAACCCACGTGCTAAATCACTCGAAGCTAGTGAGCTCGGATCCCACTATCGGTAATGGTGCTGTTTCTTCCACTTTAATTCAATAATTTTTTGTAAGGTTTAATACAGCACAATTAAACACAACTGTTAACACTCTCTACGCTTTCGCTAGCTTAATTGTCTGCTCAACATTGCAAAATAAAAAAAGAAGCATGCATTATCGGCTGATTTCTACGAGCTCCAGCGAGGAGTTCTATAGACAAACAAGGGCAACATCAACATTTAACTTGGCATGGCCTGTTAAAAGTTATGTTAACTTGTGTGATGCAGACAACACACACCACCTACCCAGAGAACGATTGTATGGAACTAATACGAAACCAGACAATTATCACTGATCATAGAAACGAACATACATGTTGTGATTGCTTAGTTCTTCAGAAAAACAAAGCTTGACATACTAGGTAGTGACTGCAATCTCGTTTGTACCAAACATGTATCTAGAGAAACGTTTGTAACGGCTTGCGAGAGGAATTTACGGCTGTATCTATCTGCTACTCTAAGTACTATCTGCTGGTGTTGTATCTATCTGCTACTCTAAGCAAAGTGTTCGTAATAGTACAATAAATGCAGCAACGCTTGCTATTCCTACCTGTTTAGTTGTAGTTATAAGTTTTAACTAACTTTCTCTTTAGGAGCGGGACCCTGTGTTTTGAAGAACTGAATGGCTACCCTTTGCTGGCTGGCTGCAATGGGAATTTGCTGGCAGCGTTTGATAGTTTTGCATGCTTTGCTGCCACGTACCTTGATGCAAGATTTCACAAGTGTAAAGTTTAGATATTCCTACACCAGAAAACGATATAGAAGTTCTTCACGCTACAATTTAAAGTAATATTGTCTTCATAACAATGTAAGCGATGTGCCAATTGTAATATTCGTAGTCTAATACGGTGAGCTTCATTTGAGAGGATCATGAGAGATGAAAGCTGGAATAATGCACGCGTGAATGTTTGGCGGTAATTTCTCTAGCAGCGCTTCCTGAGAAAAATACTGTGCCGCTTATAAATGTACGTTTCCCCGCCATTATAAATACGAATAATCGATGCTATGGTCTATATAGTGTACGTATTGTTTGCTAAAAAATGCGGAATGTCTCATAAAATGGAAGACAGCTCATCGTAATGATTTGTTTGTGATGTTAACAATGACGTTATCTTTCCCGATGCGTAAAAAGAGTGACGGCGAAGCAAGCTTCGGAAGTTTACAGATACCACTTGAAGATGAAGCCCTGCGTCGTGGAAGTATACCAGCTTCGGGCACTTTTTGTTATTGTGCTCGTGTCTTTCTGTGACTGCGTATATGCTGAAACTCAACTTGCGGAAGGAAACGCCGAGCAGGGAGGACATCTTCCTATTGTCGATGTGAGAAATATCTCTTTAAATTCTTTGACTTCTTTATATAATGAAAGCCAACAAGTTAAATTTTTCGAAGGTGGTGACCCTTCCGTAGGTGGCTACATACTGTCGAACATGCAAAATGCCGCATTTCTATTTGCATTCAGATACATGGTAATTTTAAATAAGATAACAGAAATAGTTGACTTTGCTCAACCAAAAGAGTAATCTGGCTTCAATAAGGGACACTCTGTCATAAAGCACTTCCATGTCATCGATCCAATAATTGAGAAATATACCGCATAAAAAAACTTTAACACCACGTTTATGAAATTCGAGAGACATCTGACTCGATATATGTATGAGCAGTGATGGCGTTACCGTGTCGGCAGCTAGTACTTTAAACATACGCGAATACCAAAGCATATATCTTCAGATTCCACGCTACCCTGTTATCCCTCAAGCAATTGGAGGAACATTTCAATCGAGGCAGGGATTTCACCAGACCACACATTCTACCTATTGTTGTGCAATGCATGTTCCAGTTCAATATTGAAATAAGTATATTGACATGAAGTAGGTATGAATATAAGCGGAAGATATGTGAGCAACGTATTCTTTGTAGCCGACATCCTAATCGTTTGATATGACGGCGAAGAGACGCAAAATATGATTCAATACCAAAACCCAGAAATTTTTAGTATTCGTTTAAGTTGAGTACGCAGGAGAAAAAGCAGATCATAGAGCGTCCACCGAAACAACGAGTGGTCGCGTTGGACAATTTGCCCCCTAAAATTTGTTCAGGAGTATCATTATGCAAAGTCAAAGACTGACAAGCAGAGCATGCACTTAGGAAAAGATGTTCAACGAATCATAAAGGTGGGCTATTGTGTATAAGGTAGACAATCTGAACCCATGCCCGGCATCTTACCGCTGTCGCTAAAATGGAAAGTGTGCAAGGAGAGTAGTGCGCCATTTCTAACATATAAAGCAGAAACTTGGGGAATAAAAGCTAAAGTCGGGAAGTGCACCCTAAAAAAAGGGCATTTGTGACTCATTCCTGCACGTTCTAGCTTGCCACGTGTACGAATCTCTTTAAAGAGGCACGTTAGCTCTCTTGGTGGGTTGTAGTCAGCGCGCTCTCAGAGAGTACCTTTACTCTTTTAGGAAGAGTGAAAGGACCCTTATCTGAAGTATCACATTACCACCCCTGAGGTAGTAATGTGACCCATTCGATTCAGCAAAATACTCTTGCTGAATCGAATGGGTCAAGTGACACACATCGAAGCGTCAAGCTACTCTAGAATATTTAAAGTTAATTGAATGACGCTTTAGTGGCGCGCGAATATTGTTGGAAAGGGTGAAGTATTCATTTTAAGGGAGTCCAATAATACTTGCCGTTGTCCCCAGTGACTGCAGAATAAAAATGATGGTGGAATTTTAGTCCAATTTTAATAAATTTATCATAATACCGCAGCTTTGCCAGCAGAGTAATACAGGTAGCGCGAAAAGATGGTCTGCGATTCCCAATTAAGTAGTTGAGGTAGACTTCATTTACATGCTTTTGCTAGTACTATAGCAAACGAAAAAGTGTGACCTTGATGTACATGGTGTCATATGCTACAAAATAAACTGCAGTAATCAGCATCATGTTTCCGTATTTATTCATCATGGTTATAGGTAAATCAAAAAGTAGTGATGACTGGAGGCATCAGATTTGTGACTTGTTTTGTTGTCAATCCTGTTCAGCGTGAGCAGCCATGAAAAAAGGGGCCCGAAAAACAGGACACGATATTGTGACGAGAAAACGGAATTTTGACTTAGTCAGAGTTTGCAAAACACTGCACAAAAAACATTGGGGGACCCTTAAGCTTCGCCTTTAAGAGTTGGACGCGATAGTGATATCCGTGTCCCTAGTGCGTACTTCAACCCCTTAGTGCATACTATGTAATAGGTTAGCATGCTTTAAACTACGAGCAATTATGCGCGTGAAATGTTGTCTAACTTGCTGTGCACCCACTACGTGGTCTTAAGGGAATACGCGCAGTAACGTGTGTGCCTTTGGTAATGGGCGGCCGGCCTTGCACCATGATGTCGTTATATGATATTTTAAGGCGAAAGTGTTTAATGTCTGATGCTCTTGTCCGTCCGTCCGTCCGTCCTTCCCTCCGTCGGAGCCCTGGCACGGTGCCAGGTGGCCACTGCGGTGCGCAAACGGACGCCGGTCGCGGCGGACTTTACAGCGTTAGCGCTTTGCTTGCTAAGCGTCGCTGTGCCCAGCGTTTCCAATCATGCAAGGAGGGAGACGCGCGCATCGCATTCCATTCTGACCGACCCCGTCTGAATGGACACATGGCGTTCGCGGAACACACTTTGGAATTTACAAAGTGTTTCGTGAATTTAAGCGCTGGAACGCGGATGGCGTTTGCACGATGCGCAAAGCGCGAGAAAATACGAACGCATGCGAACGGAGGCAGATTAGCCTCGTGTCTCGCTGCAATTCGCGGTAAAAAATTAAAAAAATAAAACACGCACACATTCCGTTTTTGTGCCATCCCACTGAGAGTGTCAAGAAAAAGAAAAGACATGGCATAGTCAGTCGAATGGCCCACAAGTTTTCACCGAACAAACTTTGAAATGTAGAAAGTGTCCTTCAATTTTTCACATTCTGACGCCCGATGGCAGTGTACGTTTGTACCACGCAATATTACTGCAATATTACATGTTGTATTGTGACGCCTGCATACAGAACGCGTGTGTTTGTACAGCATGAAATTTATTTTTACTGCATTTCCAAGCAGAGAAAGTTATTTTTATTGCATTTCCAAGCAGACGCGTGGCTGTGTGGTAGAACACCTGCTTGCCACCCAGACGGCCTGGGTTCGATCCTCACTCAGGCCCTAAAGTTTCTAATTCATTTGCATCTTTCTCGTTTTTTTTCGGTCAAGGACAAGATCATGATTTTACGCTCACAACCACCAACGCCGACGCCGGAATTTCTGCGAAACGAGCTCTCTAACGCTATCGCGTTAATAAGGGATCTGCACAGATGTAAGAAAGGCTAAAAAAAAAACACAAAAGCAAACAGACATGGAAAGGAGCAATGTATTTTTTCGTTATCGAGCAAAACGCAATTTGCAAACAGTAGCATTTGTAACATGTCTCTTGGTAACCAACTTGCAGCATAACATGACGTAAGCCTGCCTTAAACAACAAACAAAAACGAAATCGGTTTGGGTTCTTTTGCGTGGGGGCCACTCACTCATTTTCCTCCATGCTCTTGTCCAGCCAAAATGAGTGTCGAAGGGAGTGCATCGTTGATAGGGCGAATGGTGCTGATGACTTTCCCATCACGAGTGGCGAGGCGACAGACTATTGCGGCACCTTCGTTTCTCCTAGCATTGCTGTCAAATGAAGTGAAGAGGCGGGAGAAGCGATCCCGGATCCTGGTAATAACCGACACACGCATAATGATTATTTGGATTTGAAACAACTCTTGAGTTGTGAAGACATAGTAAGTTGAAGCACACCAGCGTTGGATAAATGACGAGCTCATATTAATATATAATAAGTAAGGTGACGTCCATTCCGATATTTGTAGTTACTTTTGATAGCATACATGATATTTGCCATTACACTTTAAACTCGGTGCAACAAGGGTGACACTTAGCTTCAGCCTACGCACGTCGCAGAAAAAGTGGGGGTCTAAAACGAGTCGAATAATAAATGTCATAAGACCTGCCATACACAGTGTCAGGTCAACGAAGGAGTGGTGCGACGAAATCGACGCATTCTATTTATTTATTTATCTATTTATTTAAACTATTTATTTATTTATTTATTTATTTATTTATTTATTTATTTATTCTAAGTGCCTTACAGGCCCCCTGGGGGGGCATTGTGTAAAGGGGCATGAGTATTTACATAGCAACAACAAATACAGACAAGAAGCAGAAAAGCTGAAGAAGAACAAGAAGAAAAACAAAACAAAACAAAACAAAACAAAGGTTATCAACAGCAATGTGCAACAAGGATATAACAATACTAAAACGCAACGAAATCAGGTTATCACGAAAAATTTCACAATGGATACAATGTGATCTGGAATACGGTTCCTATGTGCAATGGCTCGAGGTAATCGCGTTGAGTTAAATGCCGGTGGGTGACCATGAATGCGGAGGAAACTACGTGCGTTGTGAATGCGTCGAGATGTGAGCAGAGGAGGATAAAGCGTCAAACATGTTTATTGCTATAAATGTACCTATAAAACAAATATGAAGCGGCAAGGACGCGTCGTTCTTCCAGTGACTGAAATGCAATGTCTCGTTTTATAAGATTAATGGTTGAATGATAGTCGGGGTTGCCAGTGAGGAATCTCGCTGCCCTAATCTGGACGGCTTGCAACATACGGTCTAGATAATCTTGATGTAATGACCATGTCGATGATGCATACTGTAGTTGTGGGCAAACTCAATATATTATAAGGCGCGTACGTTACAAGGAGCGTTGTGCAAGTTTGTGCGGAGACAGCCTGAAAGATTGGGAGGCTTACGGTGAGACCGCTGCTACTTGCGTAGTCGAGATAAATCCGATGAAAGGTGAACGCTGATATATTTGTGCGATAGGGTAGCCTAAGGAATTGCGTAATTAACCGTATAGTGACACGTTGATGGACATCGGCCAAATTTCGCACCACCTGACGGTTAGGTCAGGGTAATTTTAGAGAGCATAATGATCATCAAAACATTTATTATTGCGGTCGATGACGCAATGGTCGTCGAACAACCTAAGTGAGAATGAATGGTTAGCGGGCAAATCGTTAACGTGTATTAAAAAAAAGTAATGGACCAAGCATACTACTTTGGGGAACATCGGACGTGACGTTGCAAACGTTAGATAAAATGTTGTGGACCACCGTAAATTGCTGACGAGAACATAGGAAGTTGCGTACCCAAGACAGTGTTAATGAGTCAAAACAAATGACAATCAATTTATAAATTAAAGAAGAATAAGGCACAGTATTGAATGCTTTGGCGAAATAAAAAAAAGGCAATCGGTTTGATCATTAGTGTGTATATTAAAGTGAAGTGCAGTCGTGAATTCGAATAACTGAGTGTCACATGAGTAGCCTTTTGTGAAGCCATGCTGATTAAAGAGAAAAAGTTATTTGGTACAAGGTGATCATAGATATGAGAAGCTATATGTTCGAGTAGTTTGAAGGGATATTCATGTTAGTGAAATGGGTCGATAATTGCGAGGCGAGCGCCTTTCACCGGACTTAAATACGGGAACTAAGTTACCAATTTTCCAATCATTAGGCAGCTCACCGGATAACAAAGAGTTTATACATGATGAGCCCGTACTACGTATCACATAGAAGTGATTACTTAAAAAAAAAAAAACCCGCGAGGTCAGCTGTCGTACGGGTGTCTTTGGTAATTCTTTTTTTTCTTTTTCCTACTCGTGAATGGAATAAGTTGGATGCCTGTGTTGTTGATCCTCCAGCTCATGCTTTTTGTTCGTCACTACAAGATATGCGCATTTCATGAATGCGCAGGCTACTGCTGCGCAAACGTGGGCAATTGTCGATTTTAAAACTGTGTTTCTTTCTTCCTCAGCCCCCCTACAATATTGCCCACTTGGGCGATAGGTTGCACTAATAAACAAATAAATACAGAAAGAAATACATACTGGTTAAAGAGAAGACACCGAAAGCGACTGGAAATATCAGCAATGCCATTCCGTATATAAGAGTTGATGTCAATGCCTGAGGAAGTAAGAGTCATGATGAGGTTCGCGATACCTTCGGCAGTGACGGTGACTGAAGCCGTGAAAGAGAAGGGCAGATCTGGAACAAATGGCACATTGGAACAATCTGCCTGTGCAAAAACAGAGGCGAAATACGCGTCGATAGCAATCACGTAATATTCATCACAAAGCGGAGTTTGCTCAGCATTATGTACTGTAACGCAATTGGAAGACGTATTGTCCTTGATTGGACATAAACAAAGGCGATGTTCTATAGAAATGATGGTGAAGTGCACAGTGCAGCTTCAACATGAAATTCTTGTATATAGCACTTGTGCATGAGCGGAACTTGAATACACAAGCCAAGTTGGATAGTTGTTACTGCTAGCCTTAGTTTAGTGCTACAGCGCTCTCCACATAAGAACAGGTCATTACTTGTGAAAAAGGAACTTCCGCCTAGGTTTTTTTTTTTTTGATGTCCTATACTGCACGAATTGAAACAATCAAAAATGATATACTTGCGTTCAAGAAGGCGTTGTGACAAAAATAGCCAATGTCAAAAGGTCGAAGGTAAAAAAACCATAGCATTGGCATGCTGTAATGATCGACATTGCACTCTGTGCAAATGCTGCACACCTGCGCGCGTACTGTTTCTCCGAGAGCATCAAAATGTTCATTGAGCGGAAAAGCTGGCGTCTGTGACAACGAAATGGCAGCAAAGTTTCCGCAGGCTCCGACCCACCTCAGGTGCGAACAACGAAGAAATAGAGCGGAAGAAAGCGAATATTTTTTTTTAGCTTACGCGCGCAGTGTTGGTTGAGCGGAGCGAGCATCGCCACTACGCTACGTGACGAATACCCTCCTATGGACCAGTAGCTTGTCACGTAATTATTATATTTCACAACAAATGGAAAGTTCATTTAAATAGACTAGCATAAACACCTCCCACTGCGCGAAGATGAAAAATTCGCTTATAACTACAC
This sequence comes from Rhipicephalus appendiculatus, assembly GCA_030522465.1. NCBI lineage: Eukaryota > Metazoa > Arthropoda > Arachnida > Ixodida > Ixodidae > Rhipicephalus > Rhipicephalus appendiculatus. Next base: position 164,694 of record JALIZH010013165.1, read on the forward strand.
AGGAATAATATCCCAATTAACCCGGCGCAATTTTCAGTATAAAATATCATGTGATAATGTACAAAGATAAGTTGCAGCTGTTTTCACAATACCTTTGTGTTTATTTCCTTCATAATGTTTCTTCCGATAAACTGCTCTTCTACCAGCTGCTGCAGACTATAGAGGGAAATACAGCGACACATGCTTCTGATGGACCAGCGTCCATAGACTGAGCGTGTCGACAATTTGCCCTAGGCTTAAGGTATTTTACCAGATTCCTTTAGCATTTACAGATTAAACGATGGCGCACATGAATTAAACTTGCGCACCCTCTTCTCGTTCTCTTAAGGTACTGCTCATATTCACATTTACAGAGCCACACGCTTCAAAGTGAAATATTGCAAGAGAAAATTTGTGGAGCAAACATCCTCATGGTTTTCTGTCATAAAGCAATTCACTCGATTATTATGTATGTCGAGAAGTTTTGATTGATGTCAAGTAACGTTTATCACATAATTACTTTCTTACTTTTGTTCTGTTTTCGTATTAACATTCAAGTGAAATTTTATACGATATTAAGCGCACGTGGTTTTGTTTGTTCCAAGAAAAAATAGTGACAGCGTGGCATTTCAACAGAATCTACACAACAAGCATAACAAAATGGTTTGCTGAGTGAGTTCGTTTATAGTATGGAATAGATTTGAGTGCAAAAAGAGGGGACAAAAAAAAAAAACCCAAGACGACTGAACGAGCGCGCGTTCCGTCTTGTTGTCTTCTGGTGTACCGTCTTTTTTTGCGCTGGAATCAATTTCAGGCAAAAGGTATATTCCAACTTTGTTATCTTCTTGACCTTATGCTTTTTTTTTCGCATGCACTCAGGTATTTAACACTACGGAGCCATTGTGGTTGTATTGGCAAAATGACTCAAGGATCGTAGTTAGACCTCCCAAGTTTGAAGCCAATCGGTCTTGCATGTATTTTAAGATGTTTAATATTACGGATGAAGACTACTACTTCTGCGAGAAAAAGAGAGCGACCCATCTTGACGCGTAAGTACAAATATGTGTGGCTGTCCTCAAATAAACAAAACGGTTGTCACAAAGAAGTGATGCAAGCATAAACGCCACTAACGTGTGTTTCTTAAAAGAATTATCAAAATTTTCATGTGGGGTCTTAGGCTAATCTCGAAGACCGGACTTGATAGCCCGCTGCGGCTTCGGCACTTTTATGTAGGCGAATGGTAAACGCCCGCTAAAATAGAGTTACTACTCTAATTTAACGGGCGTTAGAATATTCATCACCCAGCCCCTCGAGATGCTACTCGAGGGGCTGGGTGATGAATATGATATATACACTATAAACACATAACACGTAGAGCCACACACACGTAGACTACACTATATACAAAGTTTCATTCAGGCTCGTGGCTGCAAAAAAGTTAGCAGCGCTTTTGTGGCGCGTAACGCACTGGAGGTGGTTTTCCACGGGCCCAGAATATGTCTCAACTCCAAGTTCGAGTCCCGTTGAAGATTTAAGGCCACCTTCAGAGACTGTTTCTCTGGTGCGTACAGCCTGCATTCACAGAGGACATGATTGAGGTCTTCTGGGACGTTACATCGGACACACATTGGTGAGTCAGACACTCCAATCTTGTTCCTAAAGTTGTTGGTGTATGCGACGTTCAATCTGATGCGGTGCAAGCATGTTTCGTCTCACCTGTTGAGGTCTCGCGGCATACCGAAGGCGCACGATGGATCAGTCCTGTAGAGCGGCCCATACTGGTGACTGGCGTCTGTCCAGAGGGATCGCTGGAGGCGCCAAGCGTGTGCCGATGTGAGTGTCACGGCGTCTTTTCTCGAGAAAGGTATGTCGACGACTGCTCTCGAGGCGTGCTTTGGCAGCATCATCAGCCCGGACGTTACCTTGTCTTCCGCAGTGGGCAGCTATCCCCTGCAGAACAATACGGTGATGGAGGTAGCAGGCTTTGTTGCATAAGCGTTTTATGTCCGTGACGATTTGGTCCTGCGTGCGTGAAGACTTCAGAGATTGCAGCGCCGTTCTTGAGGTGGTAAAGATGGCCCAAGACTCAGCTGTATGGTCCACATTCTAATTAAAAGCAGCCCGTAGTGCAGCCAGTTCAGTGGCTGTAGATGAGGTGCAGTGACTGAGAGTGGCAGAGATGGTGACATTGTCAGATGGAATCCAGACGCCAATGGCGGATGATGTAGGCGTAACAGAGCCGTCAGCGTAAATATGACGGTGAGCTCTGTAGCTATTTTCCACGTGCTGCAGAGTGAATTGCGTTAGTGCTGGTCCGGGTGTACGTCTCTTGTTCTTAAACCCAGGCACGAAAGTGACTGCGACCACGAAGGAATTATCCACGGTGGTTCCGTAGGCATTGAGGCGCTTTGATAATGCAGCGGGAGCAAGATCCGCACCACAGGGTCACTGTCCGAAGCAAGCGGATGACCCGGCACTCTGGTGGCATAACGCAAGTTGACTCGAAGAAGGGAACTACGAGCAATAAACGGTTTATTTTGATAGCTGCATTTGCTGTCATCGGCTGTCGGTAATCTGCTCATTTGCGAAATGCGTGAACTTTTATAGATGCCTCATTGAGAATTTCAGCAATATAGTCTATAGCTCTAGCTGTGTAGCCGGGTACAACATAAGAATTCCAGAGAAGCCCCGCCCAAATGACCGAAGTGCGTCAGCAGATTACCTCTGCGACCAGAGAAATAGTGCCGCTATAAAAGAGCCGTCGCGCGTCTAAAACGGGTATTTCTCGGTATAATTAGGACTTTCTATCTTGAAGACTGGTTAAGTAGAGTTTGTGGGAAGAGAATGCTATAGAACATGCATTATCCTGAGAGAAAAATGACCGCGCGCCTTCGACAACAGTGAGCACTCGCCGTCTGCTACAGTGAGACATCGGCGGTGACGGAGTTTTTCTCCAAGGAGCCCAGCGAGGTTACATCGGAACGCAGTCTTTTGTTGCCGAACGATGCATGCGTGTCCACACCTTTGTGTCCACACCAGAGAGCTTTAGCAAGAACAAGAGCTATCAAATCCTGAGCAGCGATGCACGCAACGTGATATTTCACTGCTACACGTACTGTCGTAGCAGCTAGCCTGAAATCGGCGTGGACGACACGTGCAAGTTTGTCACCGATATACTCCGTGTGAGCGATAAAACCATGTTCAAGGTGTGGTAGGAAGTTAAAGCTGCTTCTCTTTCGGGCGGTGAACTTTTGACGCCCGCAAGAAAACGCCCACGAATTGCAGAGAAGAGAACACATAGCGCGAAGTTTGACACCTTCGCGTTGTGCGCGTTGAGGTCATGTGTGCACAACTTCTTTCGTTGCAATAAGATACCAACGGTCGAGAAGGTAACCAACGAGTTCTCGAAGCGTATGGATCTCCCTTCGCTGAAGTGGCACACTGTGCGTCGCCTGCTTGCCGAGAGCGGCTTCACGCACGAGAAGAGAAGTCGCAACAATTGTCTTTGACGTAACGGGATATTCTGGAGATACTCGTTGCGCATCGTGTGGGACAATATCACCGAATGGCGGAATCGCTACCTCCGTGACGTGGAGCGCTACAGTACTGAAGGGTGAAAGATCTTCCTGGACGAGACATGGGTGACGGGGGTACACACTTGGTCGAGCGTGTGGACGGACAGCGTGGTGCAAAAGAGCGGACGCCAGTACGCAAAAGCGAATGGCCTGTCGACTGGTCTCAAACAACCGTCTGGGAAAGGTCAACGCCTTATCGTGACGCACATCGACTGGGAGGATGGCCTCGCCGATGGCTGCTTAGATGTGTTCCAAGGGCAGAAAATAGGCGACTACCAAGAGGAAATGGACGGCAATCGCTTCGAGGGCTGCTTTAATGACGTTTCGCAAAAGTTGACAGCTGGCAGCGTCATGGTTATGGATAACGCGCCGCACCGTTCCCAGCGAGAAGAGAAATTGCAGACGACGGCCTGGAAAGAGGGGAGCACACAAGAGTGGCTCAAGAGCAAAACATCGCCTACACTTTCACAATGCTGAAGAAGCAGCTACTTGGTGTCTTCCGTGAAATCGCACTTTCTCAGCAGTGTTGTTGACAATGCAGCTCAGAAGGCCAGTTGCTTTGCACTGAGGCCCCCGCCGTACCACTGCGAGTTCAATCCCATTGAAATCGTGTGGGCGAGGGTGAACAATGGAGTTGTAGCCGCCAACATAGATTTCAAGCTGTCCACAGTAGAAAAAATCTTGAGACAAGATCACTAACATTACAGCGGAGGCCTGGAAGAACAACATTAGGCACGCCATGCAACTTGAAGAAAACTTCAGGATTGACACGTCTGGAAGTGACCACATCCAGCACATCATTATCCAAATGGGTGAAGATGAAACTGGAAAGAGTGATTCCAACTCCGAGCAATCCGGCATTGGAGCACTCCAAGAGGACTAACGGCTTTTCGTGAATAAGAAAAGCCCGTATCAGGGCTACCAAAATTTTGCTGGTTGGGACGCATAGAGCGCATTCATTCTGTGACCTATGAAATAAGTAGGCCTCGCACTGAGGGCATACGTTTTAATGCTATGTACAAATAATGTTCACTTAAGAGGCTTGCATGAAAACATGCTTAATGCTGGCAGATTGGAAAACACGATTATTAATCCTGAATAATTTCGGACCTGAAATTTCCTCTTGGAGAGGCAGCGTCAAGCCCGTCAGGCCCCACTGTGAAAGAGCCACAGTAAACGTGATACTCACAATCAGCTTGCACGCCAAAGCCAAACAAAAATGCCAAAGTAAGCACGCAGATATGCAGATGTAGCCCGTCGCAAGTAATTGTGTTACCTTTATCACTGATAAAGGATATATTTTGCGGAAATGCACAAGTAAATATCACAATTTTGAAATTAAGTTCGTGCTGTAACAGCAAACAGAATTTATTGATCAGTCAGTGATACGCCAGAAACAAGCAGCGACTTGCATTCACGTGAGCAGTGAGCCCTAATGCCAAAATATACGAAGCTATTTGTGCTCCAAAACACGTTCATTTACATGGCAGAGTTAACACAATCGAAATTTAAAGTCTTTCTTTTTTAGTTTACTTAGAACAATATTGAAATTGTCCAAGGGGACACGGCTAAAGACATACATTGCTTGACTAGGCCGTGCCACCTATACAGCAGTATAGCAGCAGACACATGACATTTACAACCGCAAAACCATACATGGAAATCAATGACTCCACTTGTTTTACACAAATGAAAGTAACGAGTAATTTGGGTGATCATTGTGGGCCGATGTTTGCTAGGAGGAACGAAATTCAGGGGGGCCCCCAGTTGAATTAACCTTTGTAGATAGCGACGCGTTCGAATTATCGGTAGTTTTCCCGCTAGAAATACATACGGCAGGGCCGGGACCAGGGCGTCAGTTGAATTAACTGTAAGTTCGAATTAACGAGCTTTTCCTGTAGTCGGAAACGTCAACCTCATCTTACGCTTCTTGCCTGCTTTCCGGTTCTTTGACTGATGATCCGCGGAAAGTTGGCGGCTCTCTGGGCTGCAAGAACATGATCAGTGTAAGCGGCACAGTGGGTTACATCGCCCTTGCGTGGGAGGTGATGGTCTTGGGCTGCATGATTTTAAGACAAAGGCCTCTAATGTCTCATGCTCACGTCCGTCCGTCCGTCCCTCCGTCCGTGCCATGGCGCGCCAACGGACGCCCGTCGCGTCGGTCGTTCCTCGCGTCGGATTGTACAGCGATCGCGCTTTGCATGCGTAGCGTCGCTGTGCCCAGCGTGTCCATTCATGCAAGAAGAAGACGCGCGCACCGCGTTCCATTATGACCGACCCCGTCTCAATGGACAGAGGCGTTCGCCGAACCCACTTTGGAATTTACAAAGTGTTCTTCAATTTCCTCTACAATGAGCCCGCAGTCTGGCAATAGTCCTTTCTACTTGCGGCAAGTTCGACGATCCGGGATTTCTTTATCGTCTTCTTCTTTGGTACTTTTGCTAGACTCGTCACTTCGCGGGGCTGTACTTAACGTGAACGAAGCGGAACCTCCACCAGATTTCAAGTGATCGTGAAGTTTAAGAAGGCGGAAGCTAGCGTGTTCAAGACGAAGCGCTTTATAGGGCGAACTTGTGCCCAGTGGTCAACACTCATGTTCAGAACGAAGAAGTGTCGCGCTCGAAACTGCGCGAACGATTTATGCAGTAGTAAATAGGCCACATCTGATCATGTTCGGCATCAATGACGCGCCGCTTTTGCATTTTTGATCGTTGTTTTTCACCGCGCGTAAAACGACCGCTTTTGTCGTCGAAAACATTTCCGAAGATTTAGCGCACACACAAAACAGGAGCGAAACAAACGAAGTGATCCGTTCTCGGAGCCCGGTGCAAGCTCTGCTGCACGCTTATTCTCCGTTCACGATCTTATTTTATTGCGTTAGAAATTATATGAACACTATCGGTTGATTTTGCCTTTGCTGTCGCCGTCATGTCCCACATGTGTTTGTGTATATATATATATATATATATATATATATATATAGTAAGGAAAGGAGTGTGAACTTAAGGGCTCGTTTGCTTTGTTAAACACATTATTAATGAGAACTAACAGACAATGATGCCAAGGAAAGTATAGGGGACGTTATTAGAAGTAATTGTAATGCAAATGTGAAGAAAGAGAAGTGGACGAAAAGATAACTTGTCACCGGCAGGATCCGAACCTGCGACCTTCGAATAACGCGTCCGATGCTCTACCACTGAGCTACGGTGACGGTCATCCCTCCGTCCACTTTATAGGGTATATATGTTCATTTAAACGTGGGAGCGTCAGTCAGCGCCGCCTGTTGCCATTACGGCGAGTGTGAAACACTCTTTTTGCCAGTAGGCGTCACGTAGCACGTGATCTTATTACGAGCTGGCAGCTGACTAATAATCCCTCGCATACCGCGCCTGAAGGCAACAAGTCTGCCAGAACGAGACCCTCGTTATGAACTAAGGAAAGGAGTGTGAACTTAAGGGCTCGTTTGCTTTGTTAAACACATTATTAATGAGAACTAACAGACAATGATGCCAAGGAAAGTATAGGGGACGTTATTAGAAGTAATTGTAATGCTGCTTTCCGCCATTACAATTACTTCTAATAACGTCCCCTATACTTTCCTTGGCATCATTGTCTGTTAGTTCTCATTAATAATGTGTTTAACAAAGCAAACGAGCCCTTAAGTTCACACTCCTTTGCTTAGTTCATAACGAGGGTCTCGTTCTGGCAGACTTGTTGCCTTCAGGCGCGGTATGCGAGGGATTATTAGTCAGCTGCCAGCTCGTAATAAGATCACGTGCTACGTGACGCCTACTGGCAAAAAGAGTGTTTCACACTCGCCGTAATGGCAACAGGCGGCGCTGACTGACGCTCCCACGTTTAAATGAACATATATACCCTATAAAGTGGACGGAGGGATGACCGTCACCGTAGCTCAGTGGTAGAGGATCGGACGCGTTATTCGAAGGTCGCAGGTTCGGATCCTGCCGGTGACAAGTTATCTTTTCGTCCACTTCTCTTTCTTCACATTTGCATTACAATTACTTCTAATAACGTCCCCTATACTTTCCTTGGCATCATTGTCTGTTAGTTCTCATTAATAATGTGTTTAACAAAGCAAACGAGCCCTTAAGTTCACACTCCTTTCCTTAGTTCATAACGAGGGTCTCGTTCTGGCAGACTTGTTGCCTTCAGGCGCGGTATGCGAGGGATTATTAGTCAGCTGCCAGCTCGTAATAAGATCACGTGCTACGTGACGCCTACTGGCAGAAAGAGTGTTTCACACTCGCCGTAATGGCAACAGGCGGCGCTGACTGACGCTCCCACGTTTAAATGAACATATATACCCTATAAAGTGGACGGAGGGATGACCGTCACCGTAGCTCAGTGGTAGAGCATCGGACGCGTTATTCGAAGGTCGCAGGTTCGGATCCTGCCGGTGACAAGTTATCTTTTTCGTCCACTTCTCTTTCTTCACATTTGCATTACAATTACTTCTAATAACGTCCCCTATACTTTCCTTGGCATCATTGTCTGTTAGTTCTCATTAATAATGTATGTATATATATATATATATATATATATATATATATATGGCTCAAAGTAAAATAATTCAAAAGAAAAAAAATTGTGAGGCACCCCGCAGGGGGAATCGTACCAGTGAGTCCTCGGTCGGCAACGCGCTGCGACGAATACACTGGCGGCGCGGCACTCTCCCGCCCGCCGCTCGCGAGAACCCGCTTTTCTCTCTTTTCCCCGCGGAGCGTCAGGGAATTTCTGCCGACGACCAAATCGCTCTGTGCACCATTTTTGCCGCTGCCGCCGCTTGCCGCGCAAGCAACCCGCCAATGAGCGCCTGCTTTTCCTCTTCACCCGTGTGTCGTCTGCGCCCCCCGCACCACCTCTCCGTCTGTCGCAGAGGGGCGAGCCGATGGGCGCGCGCGCCTCGGCATGTCCAGTCCTGTCTCGCTACTCACGCGGCGCCACCAATGTGGACAGCGTGCCGCTGCTTGCCGACCGGAGGCGCCGACGGGCGGCACGCACGCCGCCACGGCAAGCTTTCCGCCAGTGTGCACGTACCCTTAGCCAATTTGACCACGCGCCATGCTTGCGCCAGCGTAACAACGGTGAGCTATTTATATGCACCATTTAGTGCTGGTGGTACGTAGATCTCGGAGGAGTTCGAGCGTGTTTTCCATCACGCAACGCTCCTACATTTTCTTTCAATTTGGAAACTGCCCTTGAGGCGCACACGAAAAAGTGGCCCCTTTCCTTACCCACACTTGATGGGGAACAGAAAAAAAGGACACGCGCCGCAGTTTAAAAGGAAAATAAACATCTGAGAGCGTCGGGTTCTGCATTGTCGACACTTTCAGTGCGTTGCATAAACACAAAGGCATAACAACTATGACAGATGTTAAGATTGCGTATATATCTGTGGGTTCTTTTCGAGGCCTCTTCTTTGCGTTGCAGCGGCGCGCTGCGATAAAGCTATCTGCGGTTTAGGCCCTGTACATGTTACAGCGCTTCTGCTGGCCGAATCATTTTTTCGCTGGTGCAGCGATAAACAAGGACGGAAACTGCAAGGCAGGCACTTCATTGGGGCCGCGCATGCTCAGGTATGGCCTCTTTCGAACTGTACCTCGTGCTGTTTTGAGCGCGACGCTCCATCGTTGAAGACATGAGTGTTGAACACTGTACAAACAATACACGCTTTACACTGATAGCGGCAAGTATTGTCGCCGGTCGTCGGTAGCCTGATCAGCAGTAATGCGCGCTGGCATTTTATACCTGTGGCATCGAATATTGCAGTGTTATTGTTGGTGGCCGGGTCAGTTCCAGAATACAATCTATTGTTTGCGTGGGACGCGCAGTCTTTTTGGAAGATCCTAAATTAATCGGGAATGTTCCCCGAAGTTCCGGCGCGGTTTGCGCATGTTAGCGGTGACACAAATAACGGGTTGATCACTTCAAATTGAAAAAGAAGCGCGCGCGGCAATATGGTTGCACATAAAACATTCACCTAAATGCTACGGTGGGAGCAGGCTGTAAGAAAGGTGCTAATGGCATAGTCTATTCTAGTGCACACGCCAAGGCAAGCCTTCAATCGCGTTCATTGAAACTAAACGGCACTGAAGAAGTACGTGCTGTCAGTGCACATTAACCATTTAATGACAAGCCCCCCCCCCCCCCCACCCGCCACCTCTTGTTTTTTTACAATGCGACGTCTTTTCCCTGAATAAAACTTCCACCTTTTATCACTCGGTGGAGGATTTGCTTGAATTTGCTACAACATTGACGGGTGTTTTCTAAAACTAGTTTCAGATCACACATTTGACAGTTATAATCAAATCTTATAAACTGAAGCCGACACCGGGTCGTACATTCAACGTGCTGTATCGACAGCAATGCTTGAATGTACGATAAAGCATGCATAGACCAGAGCATGCGTATCTCGCACCCAGGCGCCTAGGCACCCGGCGGCACACTCTCGCACCGAGACGCCATTTTCTTCTGGACTGCCCAAGGCATGTATCTATTGCGCCAAGTTAACATGGTAAGCGGCATCTCTGGGCTTTAAAATGTAAAAAAGCACCTGTTCACGCCGACCCACTTACAAGGAATCATCTGGACACCACTGCGCTGTATTCCGATGCGAAAACAACCAGCGCAAGAGGAAGAGATTACTCCGCTCTGTCCGTGAAGATCACTACACAACGCGGGAATCGTGCCGGTGCGGTGTTTCTAGCTTGCACAGATTTCCATCCACAACAAAAACGCCGAGCTTCGCTGCCAGTAGATAATTTCAATGAACCGCTAAAACTACGAGCCCCACTAAAAGTGCACGAGTAAGTACCATTACTGCGTGTATTCAAGCATGACGCCCACTATTTCGTTTTACCCCAGCAATTTGCGTGGCCCGCCGTCATGTTCCGATGAGTTTCTGGACAACAAGCCTTCCGAGCTGAACCCCGTGCCAATTATTGCCCGATTCACGTTCAAATGCTGAGCTGTCAGAAATATTTTCGCGCAACCTGTAGTGTGTGGCACGAAATCATTGGTGTATTAGTACTCGCTTAGAAGTACTTGTTGCTGGGCTAGTTGGTTCATCATAATGAGAGGGACGCTCTTTCCCTCTGCTTCATTCTTCTTGCGGTGTTTTAGGCACCTGAAAGTTTCCCTCAGTAGTACCCGCTGTTGGGCAAGTTAGTGCATGTCTGAATTCAATAGTAAACTTTGCGCCAAAATCACGTCCACACTGAAATACGTCTATGGCTTTCTTCGTATTACAGTGTGGCCGTGATTTTGGCGCGAAGTTGACTATAGAATCCATTGCTGTATTCTTTCGCAGGCCGCATGCCAATAACAGGATATATTACGACTCACGCGTTCATGGACAAGGCTCGCACGTTTAGTACAAATGTAACGGCGTAAGTAGTGCAGACGGAACGACCCCTGTCTAGAGCGACCAGCCTGCCGCTTCAACTGCTGTTTTCTGCAGAAATATGCAAAGACTGGCACTGTCGCTCTTTGCATATTACCGCTCCTCTCTCTCTTTCCTCCGCCCCTTTTTAATGTTTCTAGCTTTGCGCCAGGTACAAAATGTTCAGCAAACTTAGGCACCAACTCGCCCAAAAACAAGTTCTTCTACGGCACCGTAACGATACCTAACATGGTCATACTGTATGCTAGGCCCTTTTGTCAATGCTGCCAAGCGTACACCAGTCATTACGCGATCCAGATTCATATGCTGACTCCTCACATATAGAGTATGACCGGAAGCGTGTATATAACGTAAGGTAGCAGCTCCGGACAACAGCGTCCACAGCCACGCGCTCCACCGCTCTAAACAAGTGTGATTCCGTCTGTGCCTGATGAAGTTGCTTCCGCAGTGCTAAAGTTGCTGCACGCGCTGTAGACATTGTGGACCGTCGAGGAAGGTCTTCTCGATGTTTCAGAAGAAAGCAGCTCAAATTTCCAGGAGAAGAAAAGCGCAAAACATGCACACCGCCAGACTCGGGTTGGGAAGTTTAGCGTTTCATTTGCGCGGCGTCTGCTCGCATGGCAGTCCAGGGTGCTGATTCGCCACGCGTGCGATATATGGCACGACGTGCATTCTAATTGTGGCGGCACCCACAGAACTCGCAGTGTTCTGATGCATAGATCTCGAGCCGTTTCGCTGAGCATTATTACCGACAACCAGCAACCTTACCCGCCACTAATATTTGACTGTGAGCGTTTTGTTTTCTTGGGCAGATAGATATTCGCTCACAAACCTCGAGTTCAGTGGTACCTTCCGTACGTAGCAGCGCTGCGAACGTAGTGTCACCATCTTGATGTAGTGCACATGCGCACCTCGCGAGCGTTCTCTGTAATATGTACGAGCACTGTGGCGTACGCTACACCACGACGGGCGGAACGTACGAAGTGCTAAGACTACCTAATTTGTGCCATCTTTGAAGCCTTTACTTCTGAGTTTCCGCTGTCCCAACTGCATCTAAATGTAGACAGAATTTTGCTATATCGAATGTGCGTTGCTATTCACATAATTCCACAGGAAGCAAAATCGTAGGTGTGGTATGAAATGATTGCTTAAATAGCAAGACTTCTAAACTAGGAATTAGCTTTTTTTGCTGTAGTTTTACTCTTTATATGTTTATCCCGTCATCACTATTATGGCTTTATGTGCTAGGTATGAAGGACAACTGCTCCATGGAAGATTTAAAAACGTCAGTAGCCCACTTGGATTTATGTACGTTGAGTTTGATGGTGAGTATCGCAGTTTGTACTTTAAGCAATAGTCTTGTTGACAAATGCACTTGGGAGATGGCATACAACCTGTGCTTACGTGCTGTCCTACGCAGCATTTCTTGCTGACACACCAGGGTATTTTGTGTGATCGTCTGCCTCATAAAGTGCTTTTAAATGAAAGCATTTCTTTGCGTACTGGAACCACTTTTGCGTATCTATCTATCTATCTATCTATCTATCTATCTATCTATCTATCTATCTATCTATCTATCTATCTATCTATCTATCTATCTATCTATCTATCTATCTATCTATCTATCTATCTATCTATCTATCTATCTATCTATCTATCTATCTATCTATCTATCTATCTATCTATCTATCTATCTATCTATCTATCTATCTATCTATCTATCCGCCTACGTCTGGGTGCTTACGTGATCACCTCCTTAACTTGGGGTTATACCAAAAATTGTATAGGAGGGTAAGAGTTATTGACGCATATGTCTGGCTGGTCATGACATGAATAACGTGAAAATCCTGTCGCATACGTCGTCAGCGGTATGCGGGTATTCGCCACCGGTGTTTTGACAATTTGCGTCTACCCAGGAACGGCGAGCACAGACATTAATAATTTAAATGCGAAAGCGTTAAAAAAAGTGACGTCGGCAGCGTTGACCTGACGAATGCAAATAATAAATAGCATGGTCCACGCAGGAATTGCACACAAGCAATCCGCGTTGCAATAAAGTATTCTACCACAGAGGAACGCCAGGTCTCGGAACTGCTTTGGAAACATACCCTATGCCGGCGTAGTGTTGGTAAAACGTCAATTATAATTCCAGTTCTTGCTATCTAATTTTATAAACATCACATGCGTACTCCTCTGAGGCAGACGCGATGTCGGGTTAACGTCAATTATAATTCGAGTTCTTGCTATCTAATTTTATAAACATTACATGCGTACTCCTCTGAGGCAGACGTGATGTCGGTTAACGTCAATTGTATACTTAAGCTTCAGCCACTGTAGTTGGTCCACCAAGCACTCTCCAGGGCTACCATCCTCGCAAGCACAAGTGCTATATATCAGCTTACCGCTATTGGTATTCGTAATACTCATGTTTCTGTTGGCATCGTTACATGACTGTAAACAACTTTATATAAAACGTATGCGTCTGTGCGTACAACATTTGTACATATCTTCAGCGTCATTTCGTAACGTTTCACCCAATAAGAAAATTACAACCCAGTCAGCTTGCCTCCGCATGCTTCGCATAACATCGATTCCCATGGTACTTGGGATCTGCCAAAATGTTTTACGTTTCCAAGCGCCAGACACCGAATTCGACCTCCTCTGGTGTCGCCCGTGTATGACGGTAGTTGATTCAATACGTACGAGAGATGGGGACTGCTAAACTGCTGAACAAAGAAGAAATTTTACGCCTCTCGCTTCAAATAGATGGCGCTCCCAGAGCCACCCATGTGGTGGAAATAGGCTGTTGAACTTTCCTGTACTATTCTACAGCCACGTACATTCTGCCTCGCTCTCAATATGTCATGTCAAGATAAAGACGTCAGAGAGATTATAGAAGCGCAAGCTATCTCTCGCAATGGTGACACGTGTGTGAGTGCACCATCAACTGACCTTTTAGATAGGGAAAGAGCCTTTCTGGTTGGCTAGTGCGTGGACTGGTGGCGCCCTGTGCACGGATAAATAGTCTGTTGTTTCCTTGGAATAAAATTGTTGAAGTTAGCGCACCGTGGTGTCTCTCTCATGTCCTTGTATTGCTAGCGCTGAATATGTTTTCAAGTATTTTACACAGAAAATCCGCATTGCTGAAATGGTTGTTCCTTTAACTGCATTTAGGCATCAGCAGCATCTTAAATGTGCTGTCTGCTAGACAGCGTCAGAATGGCAAACCCGCCAAATGGCTGGCCTTCGAAAAAAAATTAAGGGCTGCGGCACCAGCCTTGGAACATGGCCACTTTGTTGATAAGGGAGACAATACTGCCCCTGCGTTTGGACCGTCAGCGGTGTTGAGTGCTTTACCACATCGGCCTTTCTGTTGTGCGTGGGAAACCCTGACACGCCCTCTTTGCGCCCTTGCTTGGCTTAGTAAGGAGTCTTCCTTTCCCCTTTGAAACACGTCAGATTATTTCCGACAATAAAAGTAACGAGATACCCGTGTCCTGCACAGTATCGCGATGCAATCAATGCATCCCAAATGTATTACACTACGAGATACAAATACATTTTTCAAATGTATCTCGATACAGAAATACAGATACTCGAAAGTTTCTTTGAGATGCTATCGCAATACTCTTGTATCGCGATACTGCCCAGCCCTGTACAAATTACTTCGAGGACTGAGAATTGTGTGTCAGTTTAATTCTTGGCAATCGGAAATATAAAGTTACCATTTCATATGTAAGGCCACTGCCGAAAATAGTGTTGGTGACTTTACCAGAGAAGCCCTCACAGTAGCTAAATCCTTGAGCTGTGCCTTTTTTACTGTGCAGGACGGGGCCGAACGCCATACAAGAACATGACTCTCAGGTACAGGGACACAAATTGCAGCGTATTCATGGTAAACTATCTCCTTCAAGACGAAGGTGATAGTGAACCTCCGGGTAAGATACCTTGCTTTCAAGTATATAACATTGTTTTCGTCGGGAGTGCGAAAGAGCGAAGTGTATTTTAAATGCGAATGCATTTCTTAGTCGGGCTATGTCAGGCATCCGCCGTTGTCCGGCGTTGTCCGCGGAGGAGGAGGAGGAGGATAGGTTGAGGAGGTGTGCGCGGCGGCAGGTGTTAGATGTGAAGCATCTTATGGCGAGGCTTAATCCGGTGGTGGTGGTGTGCGGCGTGACCACCCTTACTGCGCATGCGCAAACCCTTTCAAAAAAAATAAAAAACCTCCTCTCTCCCTCTCTCTCTCCTCTAGGCATCCCTCCCCGCGGCAACTACACCCTCACTGCGCATGCGCCTCCCCTCCTCTCCCCCTGCTACGCTCCCCCCCTCTCTCCTCTAGGCATCCCTGCCCGCGGCGTCCACACTCCCCACTGCGCATGCGCGTCCCACCTCTCTTCTTCTCTCCTACGCTCGCCCCTCTCTTCTCTAGGCATCTCTGCCCGCAGCGTCCACACTCCCACTGCGCATGCGCGCCCCCCCTCTCTCTCCTCTCCTACGCTCCCCCCACCCCACCTCTCTCGCCTCGCGACGCCGACACAGGCAGCGTCTGCTAGCGAGTTTCTTGGTTGAAAAAACCGACTGCTCGCGCTGCACAACCGTTCACTGGCCACCCCGTATATATGGCAATGGATCTTGACCTCCAAGGTGGTGCCGGTGGGAGATTTCTCCTGTGCGTTGTTGAACAATAAAAATTCGCAGCGTGCGCGTTAACTAAAAGCGGACTGCGAGTCTCTGTGTCCAGTCGGAGTCTTCTGTCTCTCATTGCACATTAGCAGCGATTGGCATGTTCCAGTAGGAAACACCGCTCCATCGCTGCGTGCTTTACGCATCCCCAGTTTCAAATGCGAATGCATTTATTAGTCGGGCTATGTCAGGCATCCGGCGTTGGCGTTGTCCGCGGCGGCCTCGGCAGGTGTTATAGTGAGTGGAGAGGAGGAGCGCGCTCTGGTGCGTGAGGGCGCTCGCATCGCGGGAGCTCGGCGGAGCTATATATGAAAAAAAAAATTAAAGAATATAAAAATAAGAAAAAAAGAACAGAAAAATTTAAAAAAAAAAGAAAAAAAAGAAAAAAAAAACAGGCGCTGCGCCGTGCTCCCGACCGGGCTGCAGAAATTAGGCGCCTTTTCCTTCTTCGAACTACAACCACCATATATAAATGGAGTGAAGCGCGCGCGAAATGCATGCGCATTTCCTCACGATTGCCTTCGGGGAGGTGGGGGCATTTTTTTACTGATAGCTAAACATGTCCACTGATTTGTTCCATTTAATCCATGCGCAGTTAGTGAAGGAATATCACTAAAAATGCAAAAGTACTTTTTAGGCAACCATGCCAGCAGTGCCACCAGAATTATTCGAGTGGTAGTAACCCCTTTAAAGCACCTTTTCATGCACGTTTGTGCGCTCGTGTACGGATGTAGCGGCTGCAGACTAAGGCTGACCGAGAGAGAAAGAGAATAAACTTTATTTTAAGGAAGGTATGAAAGTCGGAGTACGGGCAAGTTGGTATTCCATTTGAAATGGGAATACAGCACAAGGGAAGACACGGTACAGAGAGACCACCGAAGACAAGCACTTGTTTTGACGAAGAGTGGGTGTCGGACGTAGTCTTTACGGTTCCTCAATTTTTTTTTCACAGCTTTGTGTTAGGACTAATCCCTTTTTCCAAGGCGCGTAGTCCTTGTAGCATTAACCCAAACAAGAAGTATGTTGTTTATTCAACAGGGCAGAATTCTACTGCCCACACAACACATAGCTCTTGTCTAAGATGCAAGACGTGCAAACACCTTCAATATGATGTTATAGTTAAGAGCACCGCAAGTAAGTACGTTCATCGTAGGAAATCTAGTTTTACCTGCACTAGTTCAGACGTTATCTACATGATCGAATATTCTTATTGTCACAAACGGTACATGGGCGAAAATAAACAGCCTGTTCATGTTAGATTAAACAGTAATCACGTAGATACGGCAAAGAAATTACCGAAAACAGTGGCACAACATTTTAATGTAGCAGGTAACAACTTCGACGACCTGAACTTTTACATACTTCAGGCAAACTTCCGGTCCGCAAAGACATAAAATATACAGAGGCATACCTTATTCACAAGTTCAATACACACCAACAAGCAGGTATAGAAGTTTATAAGGGGGGCTCTTGAATACCTTCGATGTGGTACATGCACAACGAAAACCAATGGAAGTTAAGCCCTCGAGGAATTTCAAAGCTACCAGTGTAAAGTGGTGCTTCTTCTGACGACGGTGATTCAGCGAAGCCCCCCCTACCACCACGTCTTTCTTTTCTTTGTATTGACGCAATACCTCTTCCCTTTTGCTCAGACAATTCGTGCTGGCGACACCACTCCCTACCTTATCCACCGTTGCCCTCTTTCCTTCCTTTGTTCAGATTCGAGGAGAGGGTTCGAAACATATACAGTGACCTCTCATTTGAGTGAACTTCAAGGGACCCAAAGAATAGTTCATTGAACTGAAAGTTCACTCAACTGAATATTCACTAGACTACGGAACAGCTTTGAGCACAGCAGAAATTAAGCCAAATGTGTGAAATGCAAGTTATATTGAAAAGAATTGTGATTTTCATGTGGACTAGCGTTAAAGCGCAAGAGGCAAAGCTCTCCAGAGAGTCTACGTTCCTGTGCAGTGCCTATGGCACACCTTGTTGCTGTGACACGAAGTCTCGCCCTTTTCTAATATATCCTGTAGCTTCGGCTAATCATTATACCGTATGGTGAAGTAGCGCACTTTTGACAGGGACAAAAAAGAGAAGAGGGACACGACACTCGCTACACTCGCAACTGAATTTATTTGAGAAAAATACTTCATATATATGCCCCCCATGCGCCCTCGAGCGACACAGAAAAGAACTAACAGTGAGTGCAAACTTATCAAACAACGCTTTTTATCGAGCAGCACATATTTGCACTCTCAAGCAATAGCACGATCTGGGCATGTGTAAAAACTGAACTAACAGTCAGTGTATCCTTATCCATGAACGATTTTTTTTCGGCTCACACTCATGCGATAAAACTAGTCATGTGCAGCTGATACACTTAAAAAACACAAAATCAAGAATAACCGCAAGATGTTCC
Source organism: Rhipicephalus appendiculatus (assembly GCA_030522465.1). Taxonomy (NCBI): domain Eukaryota; kingdom Metazoa; phylum Arthropoda; class Arachnida; order Ixodida; family Ixodidae; genus Rhipicephalus; species Rhipicephalus appendiculatus. Next base: position 182,776 of record JALIZH010013165.1, read on the forward strand.
AGTAGAAACAAACAAGCGTCTTAACCGGAGGTGGGCACCATCAATGAGAACGTAAAAATACAACTTCAATTTAAAGTCCTTCCAGGAACGTGGCTTCGCAATCACTTAAGGCGACCAATGATTGAGTAATGCAGCCGTCCTTTCTTTTGTTAACATGAAACGCTTCTACGATTTCCCTGGTTAGTTGGTTGTGATGATGGAAAACTACGGCGGCGTCATTGAATAAGGGCAAGCAGCCACACTGAGACCAGTGTCCTTTTATGTGGGAAGGATTATTTTCCTCTAACGACCTATTGTGTTCAACAGCCTGGTGTTCAGGCAGCGACCCTTTTGGCCGATGTATACTTTTGCACATGACAGCGGCATACAATATACAACGGATAATTTACATTTAACAAACTTTGTTCTATGATTTACCGTGCATCCCCCGGTAATTAATCTTTGCTGCTACGCAAAGTTTAGGATCTACTCCTGCACATATTTTTCCGGGCTTGTTGGGTGCCGAAAATACTATTTCTAGACCATATCTATTGCCCACGTTTTTTATGTTATGTGCAATCTTGTGCGCATATGGTATAGATATTATCTTTCTTCTGTTGTCACTTGTCATTTTTTTTCCTGGAATTTACTTCGTACGTAACTAATCAGTTTTTTCGCCGATCTACACAGCACGTGTTTTTCGTATCCTGCATTTTTTAACCTGTTTATTTGCTCACTAAAGCTTCCGCTAATTTTTTCGGGGAATGATGAGCGGCCCTCACAAAATCATGCCCCGAGAAAATTAGCGGAAGCTTTAGTGAGCAAATAAACAGGTTAAAAAATGCAGGATACGAAAAACACGTGCTGTGTAGAACGGCGAAAAAACTGATTAGTTACGTACGAGGTAAATTCTACGAAAGTCTACGAAAGCCACGTCTGTCGTGCGCAGGGTGGCTGATTTTAGTAAGGCTTGAGCGCGCGCCCTTCTTCGAGTCTGATTATGCACCGGGTGCATGTTCCTGGGGAAGGGCAGTACTGTGATTTTAGCGCAAAGGTGTTTCCGGTAATGTTGTTGGGTCGTTGACTTGAGTTGGGATAGGAAGACATACGTGTGAGAGGAGTTCCCGGCCGGACAGGTGTATGAGCTCGGACATTCTTTGCGCTTCTGTGATTTCTTTTAACGTGCTATGTACACCAAGAGCTAGCAGGCGCTGCGTGCTTGTCGTGACGGGTAGACCAAGTACTCGTTTCGTGTATTTTCGGATGAGGTTGTCTATTTTAGTTTCATCGCCTTTGCTCCACGGGTGAGCGCAGAAAACGTAGTGAACGTGGAACATTAAGAACGCGTGAAAGATGCGTAGTAAGCTCTCTTCTGTGAGTCCCGCGTGTCTGTTAGCGACGCGTCGGGCTAGGTGAATGACTGCCTCTGCGTTTTTGGCGAGATGTGTGATTGTTAAGGCGTTTGTGCCATTCTCCTGCAGTGTAATGCCCAGAAATCAACCGTCCATTATTCAGGCGGTTGATTAGATGGCGTAAGGACGCGTCACGCCGTTGCTCGTCAGCTATATTGCTGAAAGTGGACAGCGAGAAAATACACACGAACGTGTCGTCGGTTGCGATATTTGGAGCGTCGACAGGGTACGGAGAGAGGCAGCGGGCGTCCTGGTGCAAATGACCGGACTTGTAGACAACAGTGTACGTGAATTCTTGGAGACGGAGAGCCCAGCGAGCAACGCGCTCTCTTGGATCCTTGAGTGTTGAAAACCAGCATCGAGCATGATGATCTAGGGTAATGGTGAAATGCCGGCCATACAAATATGGGCACAATTTACTAATTGCCTATACAAGCACCAGGCATTCACGCTCGGTAATATAGTAATTGCGTTCGGCAGGAGAAAGTAGCCGGCTGGCATATCAAAGAATTCTATCATGATCAGATCGTCGTTGAGCTAACACAGCGCCAATTCCGTAGCACTAGCGTCAGAGCGGACGCGTCGAAGTGGGCGAGAATCGGCGGTGTGGTAAGCAACGTAATCAGGCGTGAAAAAGCAGCGGCTTGATCACGACCCCTCAAAAATAGCGCGTCTTTCTCGAGAAGATCAGTTAGAGGGAGCGGAATGTCCGCGAAGTTTCTGACAAATCGTCGGAAGTATGAGAACATGCCCAAAAAACTTCGAACGCCTTTGGCGCAAGTTGGTACAGGGCAATCGTGAACAGCGCCTAAATTTGTCGGTATCGGGACGGATGCCAGATTTGTCGACAGATGACGCAGGATGGCAACTTGACGGTGCCCGAAGAGTCACTTCAAAGAATTAGGTTGTAGCCCAGCCGCACGAAAGGCTGAAAGAGTGGACGAAAGTCGGTCGAGGTGAGTCTCAGATGTTGATGCAAACAAACAGTGACCTCGTCGAGGTAACAAAGGCCGATTGACCACTTAATGTTGCGCAAAAGCATGTCCTGCATCCGTTCGAACGTGGATGGCTCATTGCACAAGCCAAACGGCATAAATCTGAACTGGTAGAGACCGTCAGGCGTTACAAAGGCGGTCTTCTCGTGGTCAAGGTCATCTGCGGTGATTTGCCAGTAACCCAGCGTACGTGCACCGATGAAAAATAGGTGGCACCGCGAAGGCAGTTCAAAGCATCATCGATTCGAGGGAGCGGGTATACAGAAACGCCAGGTGTTATCTTTCTTTTTTTAACTAAGATCACAGGGGAAGCCCACGGACTAGAAGAAAGCTCGATAAGGCCTTTTCTGAGGACCTTGTCGACCTCCAGTTGGATAACATGGCGTTCTGATGGTGAGACGCGGTAAGGGCGCCTCTGGATAGGAGCCGCGTTCCCGGTATAGATGCGATGATTGATTTGCGAGGTTTCACCTAAGGGCCTGCCGTCAAAGTGAAATAATTCAAAATAGATCATGAGGAGATCACGAAGTTTATTTTAATCGAGAGGGCGAAAGGTTTGAGGCAAACATCTTTGTTTGCACTATAGGGGTTTGAATAAATGGCGTCGTAAGAAAAATGGGGGCGTAAGGACCTTACCTAAACGTGTACGGAGATCAGAGCTCATAATGGAAATGTTTGCACCGGTGTCAATAAGAGCGGTAACAAGCAGGCCATTTCCTTCTACAGCAAGCAGGTTTTTATCCGTATTCAGGGTGAGCAGAGGGTTTTCAGGTCAGGTGTCCAATGCAGTGACGTAAACATCGTATGTGCCTCAGAAATTATCTGGATCGCACGGCTGAGTCAAGACGAACGGCTGTACCGGAGTCGCGGTCGAAGCAGAAGCAGCGGAATTTCCATCTTTTGACATCGCGGGGCTGACCAGGACACGTCTGCTGCGGAGTTCCGTGTTGTGACGGACCCAGCACTTTCATCCTAAATGTTGAGAATATATTTACGAGATGTTGACAGTGGACAATAGTCCAACAGTCAATATGGCGGTTGTTGTTTACCAGCCCACTTAGTATTCCTCCTCTTCCCGCACTTCAACATAGTGATAGCTGCGAGAACGCAACAACATTGTCGAGATAATTATCAAATCTCTTCAGATTGGACTTTTCGCAGATGACTGCTCGTTGTTGAATGAAGTCAAAAGTAAGGATGATCAAGATTTCTTGAATACTAACCTGCACAGCATACATATTTGGTCTCAAGAGTGGGAGAGACAACTTAGCGCTGAAAAAACGGTCGTTATGAATATGGGCAGAAAGAAAACAATCGCTTATCCCTCTGTTAAAGGTATCAGTATAACACGAAAGTGAAACGTGGCTACACAGAAGTAGCTGATCGTTTATTGTGCATTTTTTTCGCCCCAAGGGCGAAAAAATGAATACTATAGCAACAAATTATAATGTTACGCGAAGAACGGTAAGCAGCTCCAAACATGCAACGCTCTGCTCAGTCAGAAAGGACGCACGGAAAGAACATACTCATGATGAGTGCGAACTAACAACTGTCACAGCTCCACACTTAAAGCGCGCTGCTCAAACACACAGGAGGACGCACGAAACGAAAGCACCTGTATACACAGGACGAGCGCGAAATAAAACACTCACATTTGCGAATTCCTCACGTGTGAGCGGCGGCTGCTTTCGCGAAAGTGGCCGCTGCAGTAGGCGAAGTGACCTTCGTGCTCTGTCTAACTTGCGGTGATAGCACAAGATCTACAAACCGCTCCCATCGCGAGATAAGCGCGCATGCATGGCAACGCGCGGGGCGACCGATGTTTAAAGCGTGTCCTTCGAGCCCGTCGCGCCATCTCCCTAGAGATGATGAAAACATGCTGAAGCCCATCGTGCTCGGAGAACCGAAAACGGCAAATGGTGTATAGAAATAGCTCGCCGTTAGTATGCTGAAGAACGTGTCCTTTGTGGCCGAGTTGTTTCGCGCCACGCTCTAAGGAGCGAGAGGTGGTAGGTTCGACTCCCGGCGGCGGAATTTTTTGTTCTATTTTTTCTTTGCCATCTGTTAGTGTATATTTTACAACATCATATCTGTGACGGAAATACGTCAGTGGAGCCGTGGTGGACCCCCCGCATAAAACACTATTTTTTCCGTATTGTCTTCCATCATTAGGATTAAGAAAGGTAACTCATTACAAATACATCGGTGTCGCGACAACTAGTAAACTCAGTTGGAACGCTCATATTTCAAACATTTTCACATCCGCCTTTGGTAAGCTATGCTTTTTGCGGTACGAGTTAAAGCACACAGCACCTGATGTCAGACTGCTAGCATATTTATCGATTTTAAGACCCAAGCTCGAGTACCCATCTATTGTGTGGAACGGTCACTCTAAACAAAATATTGAAGTACTGGAAAGGATCCAGCGAAAAGTCAGTAAGATTTATTTGTTTCTAAATATCGTCAAACCGACTCTCCGACTTGAAGCAATGAATCATTATGCGAAAAAATGCCCCCACCTCCCCGAAGGCAATCGTGAGGAAATGCGCATGCATTTCGCGCGCTTCACTCCATTTATATATGGTGGTTGTGGTTCGAAGAAGGAAAAGGCGCCTAATTTCTGCAGCCCGGTCGGGAGCACGGCGCAGCGCCTTTTTTTTTTTGCTTTTTCTTTTTTCTTGTTTTTTTTAACTTTTTTATTTATTTTTTTTAATTTTTTTTTTCATCCCTTAACACCATACAGCACAAAAAATAACGTTTTCATGTTCTCTTTCTTCCCGCCAACAGTTATCGATTTGAATTAGTTGCGTGTGTCATCACTCCAATGCATAGGAACACCCGAAAATCTCCAGGATTGATGTTGCGTTGTGTTGGCTATTTTAAAATTTTAGTGCATGCTTCCTTGTATTTTCCTTACTTTTTCTTTTGTACATGGCTTCATGTATATTGACTGCAGGAATAAAGCAGTAAAACATTTTTTTTTTGTTTTTCTTTCGATGCACTGCATGTAAATTATCTATGTATTACCTCTTTGAGTGCACTTTTGCCCTTCTTGCTCAGTCCGAAATTGGTCCTGCCGTATATTGTAAATAAATAAAAAATAAATAAATAAAGTAAAAAGTAAACAAATAAAGGAAAAAAAAACTTGCATCAGCATTTCGTACTTGTTTACATGTGTTTCCTTTATTTCCCTTATACTTTCAGTGTGCCAGCTTTTCGTTCGAGGGAAAGAACAATCTCTAAGCCCATCCGAGAACTGTACCACTCATTTCAATAAAACTTGTACAGGAAGTACTTTTGTGTTCTACAACGAAACATGCGCAAACATAACCTTAGCTCCGTGTGATATGCAAGAGTAAGCGCCATGGGAGTGACCCATGGGCGATCCTAAATAAAATACATTTAATCAGCAACAAGTCTATTTACTCATTGGATGGAAACGTTCTAACGATGCAATGCGAGTGATAGATGGTGGACAGACGCGTGCAGAACATGGTCGGTAGTTTAGCGGATTACGATTTTATTACTTTATAGCTGTCCCATGAAAACATGCGCAGAGTGAGTTAGCACGTGCACGGAAAATAAAAAGCACAGGACACAAGAAGAAAGGGTCACTTCATATCTCTCATTTTCTTTTTCTGTCATAAGTACCCAGAATATGACGCAGTTATGTGACATCAACTCTGGTGAACAGCAACCTTTTTGTGCACATCAACTAGCCATATTACCAAAGCTTTACTGGCCCGCAAACATGATATACGCATGTACAGTACTACTGATTAAAACTCGAAAATTTAAGGGGCCGAGTAGCGCAGCAACTTTCGTTTCCAGCGTCTACAGTTCGTCTCATATTGGCGTAATTCTACCCGAATCTTTACATCAGAACCGACATCAAATTTAGCGCCCACATTTCCAGCGATACGAAGCGGTTATCATAGCAAACTTCCCATACGAGTCGTTATACTCAAATAAACAATGTCGCGTTTCAATCGGCGAATACTGTGGAATGTGCTTAAAAATGAACATTCTTGGTTCCAATGTGCGATGGAATTCATGAGAGCCTGTACTGGCGCGGCATACACGAGAAACGTTCACCACTAGCAATTATGGGCAGTGCACATGTCGAACATTATTTTGTGAATCTTGAACCTCTACGAGATGCCCGATTAACATTCCTTACTGTGCCTTCAGCCTCAAACGAGTGATTAAGATAGGGCAGGATGACAGAGAGGGAACACAAAGCACTGCCTGGGAAAGGCATGGCGATGGTAGATTTTCGGTATACTTGTGAAGCCTGCGCTAGGCATGTCGAAGGAGGAGAAAATTTCCTGTTAGAACGTCGTTTAATAAAACGTGTTTATTCCTCATGGCTTCGGCAAGAAAGGACGCCGCATGCAACTGGCACTGTGTTTTTAACATTTTGTGGCAGATGCGAACTTCGCAGAATGCTCTTATCAGTTGTGCGGCAGCCGACACATCACTGCCTCACTGTCTGTCAAATGCACTCTAAGACCCGAGCGATTAAACCACGTCGCAAAGCGCGTCAAACCACTGCGCGAACAGGGTGAGCGTCGTGATTCAAGACGCCAGCAACAGTTGTTTCCACACAGCACATCCTCCTCAACCCTCTCTAGAGAAGGCGCCCGCGGGCGCCAGCACGCTTGAATAAAGCGCTCGCGCAAAGCCTGTAAAGATCGAGAAACAAGACACGATTTTATCTCTAGCGACGCCGACGCCAAAAACACGTCTGCCACCGCGAGATGACTACCCGGAAACTGTCGCTCTTTTGCCGAGCTTACACTGTGCTTTGAGCCGATGAGTGATATTAAAGATAAGCGAACCCGGACACAACCCAATAACAGCGCGGCCAAAGTACTTCGGAATCATTGAAGATAGAAGTTGTGATGCAAGAGTGTCGGCCAGAGAGTCTTGTTGCGTTATGATGTAGTTTACCGTTTACCACTTTCACGATGACGCTAATGTTGGAGTTAAGCATGTAGGGTTTTCCGGCACGAGTACAATCTTGTTAGGAAGATTTGCACTCTCGGTGTACAACATACGCACTACTTTTTGACACATTCGTCGACTTCCTGCTTGTTACCGCAGTTCAGATACGTATCTTCTGCAGCGTGTTTTGTCAGGCTGTTTCCCCGCTCAGATGTAGAAACAAAGCTTCGGCGAAGTACACGTGGCAGGAGCTATTGTACTTTTCGTGAGACGGTAGTGCTATCTCTTATATGACACAGGAATCAGACGCATCTTTCCGAAACGTTTTGGTTATTTTAAGATAATTACTGTAAATATTACTTTGTTTTTGCTGTTAGATATATTGTTTTAGACGTTGTCAGTTTACTTGAACCCTGCTTTGAGCATTGGTAACCTTTTGATAGCCTGTATCGAGTGCTTTATTGTAAGCGTGATCACGCCACGTGAGATGCTTGGATGAACAACAAGCCGGACCCCTAAACTGCATTGCACTTAAAAACTTTCCATAAAAATCGATGCCCACGCGTCCAAGCGGCCGGTTAGGGCAAAGTAATGATTGTAGTCCTCCTGGTGACAGGTGCGTTGATGATTTCCGACGCTGAGAATCGGGGCAGGAGTGAAACAACTTCTGCACGTAGCGGTACATCCTTAGCCAATGCGGCACGTCTTTAGATTCAGTTATAGGCCAGCGTTTCTCTAACGCGTCAAAAAATGCCGCAGGCGTTGAAGATGCGGGGAGAAGTCCGAAAGTGAAAACGACGCCGTCTTCGAGGTAGCCCAAGCATGTGTGCCATTTCAAGTTGCACAGAATGGTACCCATCATCGAATCAAACGTCGCGGGCGCATTACTCAGTCCAAACGGCATCACGTTGAATTCGTAATGGCTGTCGGGCCTGCAAAGACTGTCTTCGGTTGAGCGCTATCAGCCGTGAGTACTTGGGAATACCATGAGCGCAAATCGAGAGATGAAAGAATTCTGCTCAGTGGAGGCTTCCAAGAGCGTCGTCTATTTGCGGTAGTGAATGAACGTCCCTATTAGCGACATTGTTGAGCCATCGGTAGTTCACATACAAGCATAGAGGACTATCCTTCGCAACAAGAACGACCAGAAAGGTCTAGGTGCAATAATACTGCGTCGAAGCAGCATCCCTTTTGGAAAAACCAGTGGCGCTTTCCGATTGTTACACACGATTACTGGACCAGTGCGGCGCTGGGTACTGTGACGCTTGCGCACTGCAGGAGGCACGCTGGACGCTGGCATGGGAACACTGGGACACCAGGTACGGGCTAAAATTGCTTTTGAGTATTTCGCTCATGCTGAGATCGTAATTATGGATAAAAAACGAGCGCAGCGACCAAAAGCAACTGCCGAAACGAAAAAAAAGGAAGAAATACTGGTGGTGACTTTCGAACGTTCCACCTCTACGCACCGTGAAATTGTGAGTCTCACACGTCGCCGCAATACCATACTTAAAAGACTGGAGACGGGTGCTTTTTTATCTTAATTTTATAACTTATTGTGGTGGCGTGTCGTTTTGTCGCAAAACATGTGTGGTATACGCACTGAGTCTCTAAGCGGTTAGTCATGTCTATGTAGAACACATTGCACATCTTAAATGCACACTTAAGGCTTCAGTTTTGATAACGCTCTTCGACATACATTTTTCTCATTTTTGTTTACAGTGAGCGTACTACAGCCGCAATAGTTCACTCTAACAGAAACGACCAGACTTAACCTGTATTCCGTGTGCGCTGATGGCTGTGTAAACATGGGTATTTAATTGCGACGAATGTAATAACCGTGAGAACGTAGTTTGGATCATAACTGACTCAAGCGTGTCGCACCGTGAAACGCTCCTAATACTTCTTCACCAGTTTCGCGGCTCTTTTGGTAGCAGCAGACGTCGTTAGGCCGAACATACATTGTGGATCACATTAACACCAGCTCACAAGCGCCTCTGCGTGTGTCTCCTGCTGAGCATTGTGTGGTCACGTACCAAGTAGACGACATGCTTCAACAAGGCGTCATTTGGCCATCCAGCAGTCCCCGGTCTTCACCTGTAGTCCTTGTGAAGAAAAAAAGACGGCTCGATTCACTTTTGCGTTGATTACCGCCATCTAAACAATGTTAAACGTTAAGGGCGAGGCTCGGCCGTCCACGGTGTCCGTGGATGGACAAGCCTCTAACATCAATGATTTTACTAATGTCAATGATATGTATATATATAGACTATTATCAATATATATTAGTCTACATATAGACTAATATTAATGATAATTTTGACTGAACCATATAAAACTCCTACAAGCACAAACCCTTTATACTAGTCGGCGACTGCAACGTACACATTACGGACCTTAGGACCTAGCTTTGTCGTCGACTCTCACTGTCCGCTGCCAAGGTATATAGAAAACCGTTGCTGTAGCCGAAACATATGTGTGTATGTGAATAAAAAAAAGCTTTACAAGACAGGAACATGAATCTTAATTGTCACCAAACAATATAAAACTAGGGGTGTGTGAATACTCGAGTTTCGAAGTCCAATCCAATAATATTTAATTGAATAATTCGATTCGACTTTCGGATAGCTGGTACTATTCGAAGTTTCCAATCATTCGACTGAACGAATATCTACAGCGCGGCAAGGGCCAATGGTGTAACTTGATTAGAGTGGGGTGCCTAAAGCTAACGCTAATGCCGTTACAGAAGGCCTTCCGATAAAACTTTCATCAATATACGGGTTCAAAAGTGACTGCATGTTTATTTTAAAGTAGATTAAGTCATTTCTGCACGTCATGGCTCCAGTAGAAAAGGCCACAGGAGAGTCTGGGAGACGGTCGAACTGCTAGCGTCACAAAATAACCAGCACAGAGCTCAGGCCTGATATTCGTGACGTTCAAAAGTATTTGAATGAGCTTCTCATCTCAAGAAAGGATGATCTTTTCAAAAAGGTTGAAAGTTCACAGCGCTGCACTTTATCCAGGTATCGCCAAAATTGCTTTGCGATATGTTCCCATTACTGCTACTGAGGCGCCCAGTTAGCATATGTCTTCAACTGCAGGAAAAACACCTTAACATCACGACGAGAAAGTTTGAAGCAATGTCATGTGGAACAGCTTGTGTTTCTGCCTGACAATTTGTAGTCTTTCGGTGGCAGTCAATCACCGCGTTATGTGCTCGAGGATATGAGCAGATTGCAATGATTTGTTCTTTCTTTCAAGTTTCAACAAAATCTTTGGTATTGGATACTCGATATTCTTGGCCACTATTCGGCACTATTCGATTTGAGTTCGATTCGAACATAAAATTTGCCTATTTGCACACCCTTAAATAAAACACCTTATACTAGTAGGCGACTTCAACGTAGACATAATGGACCTTAAGACCTAGCTTTGTAGTTCGAAACTTTATGTCAATTTGTGTGACTTTATATCACTCAGTTTACATCATATAGGGCAACGCTCGGGTAACGTACGGCTACTCACCCTTACGATACGCAGAGCATCGCCCACTCGTCATGATTCACTTCGTGGAGATGCGTGGATTCTTTCCTTCTTCGCAGTCTAAAATAAGTTCACTGGATTTCCATGGCTATCTGAAAACTCTTTATGGCTACCTCAAATTTTGAGAAGTCAGCACCTATACACTTACACGTGCACAGAACCCGCTACCGCAGTAAACCTTAGGACATGCATCTATAGTCGGGTACAACTTTAAAAGGTAGATGCATTTTCTCCCTCAAAGGCGGATGCACATGAGCCTCCACCAATTAGGCGCGCAGTTTCGGTGACGTCATGAGGCGCACAGCCGGTGACCCCGCCGACGGAGAACATGCTGCCATCGTTGCTGCCAGCTCAGGGCGCAAACGAATGGTCGTTGGCAGCAGTGATAAGATAGCCGAGCGTCTAGCTGCCCGAATGAACATTTTCAGCTCGCCAACAATAATCAGGGTTAACAATAGTGTTTCAATTCACATATGCCAGCATTGAAATGTGTTTGTATGCCGCTTCTTAAATCGAGCACGATGTGTGCAGGACGTTGCTTATCAGAATTGAGCTTCTATTATAAGGAATTACGCCAGAAATGGAACTGCTTATTTATTTTACAGGTCGCAGAAGGGATGGTTGGTTGTTACCGAACCTAGCGGCAAAATATGGTAGCCCTAATAAGGGCTGTTCTTTAGTAATAAAAAGACGTTATGCTTCGCCGGGTGGCTCAATGCCCGACAGCTCGCAGTCGGAGTCGCTTTCTTCAGTGTCAGCTTCACCCACCTGGATGATGATGGGTTGAATGTGCTCACTCCCAGACGTCTCAAGTCTGAACTTTGCCTCCAAGTCCATCCCGTGCTGAATGCTTTTCCTCCAGTCTTCTGCCGTTACCTACTTTGATTTTGTCCCTCAACGTGGCGTTGACCGTGGACAGCTTGAAGACTCTGTTGTCTGCAGCGATGCCATTTTTGACCTTGGCCCACACAAACGTTCCGATGTCACCTCGCTGAGCTCCATGGTGGAAAACTGGCACGGAATGCCGTGCGCGAACTCACGAGATGGCAGGTTCGGAACCACAAAAAAATAAATAAAACCAATGAAAAGAAAAAAAACAATTATTAAAAAAGTTGTCCTCAGTTGGTTACGACTTTGAAGACAAACGTTCAGCACTTTGATCTCAAGTGGCCATGCTTTTCGCCTTTGCCTATCAGTGTCGCGTTGTGATCTACTGTAGCTTCGTTTTTCGCAAACGTAAGTAACTTTAGGATGCTGAAAAATTTCCCCATCCTATCACTTCAGCATCCATAGTTAGTAGCTGTAAAAATTCGACCGCCTGTGTGGTAAACCTGACGTCATTGATTTCACCCTTCTGCACAAGATTGTAAGTTCGATATCTGTCGTCCTTGGGCGGGAGCCCATTTCACGCGATGCCAGTGTTATTTACCGGAAGGAGGAGAGAGAGAGAGATTCGGGAAAGAAGAAGAAAATAAAAGGATGCTATTTTCTGCCTCCCGTCGTGGGGGCACGGCTCAGTGCCTTTAGGGATGGGGAAGGGGGAAGTAAAGATGATAGAAAGAAAGAGAGAAGATAGCGAGAAGGGGTGAGTAGAAGACAAGAGAGTGTCTTGTCAGTCCAGGCAGGGAGTTCACACCCCTGCTCCTTCCTATAGGGCGTCGAGGAAGGAGGAGGGGTGGGGACTTGTCGCATTGGCGATGTAGTGCAATGGGGAGAGAATCATCAACAGCTCAGCTTTCTATCGTTCGCGATAGCCTTACGCCAGTGACGAGTTAGAACATAAAGAGGCAGCTTGACTCACTAGTGTTGTGGCATGCTGCCGTTGGCGAACTGCCGGTGTTAATTGCTTTCAACGAACACGTCAGAGTGCTGCGATTATTTTGTTCGAAAAAGCGGCGCTATTACCTCCATAAAGGTTGTGGTGGGCGTTCTCGGTTCACCGCGAAAGTGTTATAGCACGTGGTAGCGTCGATGCTTGGTTATCAACGTTGTATCCACCTGGCAGTTCCTTGAAGAGCAGTGGTGAGGCTTTTGACTGTATCCTATAGGCACTTCGCATCCACCTAGAGGACTGTATCCTCTAGGTGGATGCGAAGCAGTGGGGAGATGGCTGGCTTGAGCATGAGAAACGAAGCCGCTCCCGTTTCGCGGCAGCGGCCCGGGCGCTCATCGCGGCGCTGCACAGGAGAGAGAACAAGGCGCGCGCGCTTCGTCATTTTCATATCGCGGAACTACCGTGGCGCCCCCAGCGGAGTATGCAGCAGTCGCACCACCTGTCGTGCGCGCCGCTCGGTAGAGTATAGGATTCCTAAAGGAGAGAACGGGGCGACCGTAGGAGAGGAGAGAGAGGGATAGGGGACGCGCATGCGCTCTGGGGGGTGTGGGACGCGGGAAGGAGGGACATACAAAGCCCCGGAAGTACATGCAAGCGAGATCAACGAATGGAGTCAACGGGACGCGGGCGCCGCTCCGTAGAGTAGAGGATTCCTAGAGGAGAGAAAGGGGGAGCGTAAGAGAGGAGAGAGAGGGGGGTGTGGGACGCGGGACGCGTGAAGGAGGGACGGACAAAGCCTCCGCAAGCACATGCAAGCAAGATCAAGGAATGGAGTCAACGTGGGCGACAGACACCACTGGTAGTGCGTGTTATTCTTTGCTTGCACCCAGCCACATGCCTAGCCATTGCTAAGCAGGCCACTCGGTGCTCTCGGCTATGACTCTGGTAACTGTGGTGGTGGTTGACGGCCTTATTGTACTACAGTGTTCTGGTTCGTATAGGGGGGTGCTTCCCTACTTTATGAAAGTGACTGGACGCGGGACGCCGACGCGGGACCGGACACAGCCCCGTGCATAAGATGCTTCGCATCTAAAAGGCTTGCAAGAGCTGGCTCCAAGGGATCCAGAACTTGCAGTGCGCATTGAGCTGATGGAGTTGTCATTCCGTTGAGGAGAGTGCGCATCGTGGTCATGTGAGACCTCCACAAAGCGAGGACTTGTCTATCAGCTTCTAAGCGCAATGTCCCATGCATATCTTCGCTAGAACTTCTTACTGTTGACTGTGTGAAGAAACCGCCACTTGAATTAATCTTTGAGACCAGAGACATGCGCTAAATGAGAGGACTGCACAGTGGCGGGGCCATGTATATTTCAATGTCCCAAGCTCGCTCTCATGGTGATATCTTTCATTGCATTGAAAGGACTTGCTTCCAGTTAGGTGCAACCAGTTAGAGCATCGAATTGCATCCAGTTGCGTGACTTTTACATGTAGCATTGCATCCAAATGCCGCTTCGTTATATCTTGTTCAGAATAAAAAAATCTCTTTGGGTTTTTTTTATAGAAGTGGAACACCATCTTTGGTAATATGCGTCGCTTAGCAGTCAATGTCGCCGTAAAGTATTTTAGTCGTCCATTGTCCAACTGTCGGTAGACGTTTTTCTTCCAGCTATAAAGCCCGCATATATAACGACCATTGCTTCGAGAACAATGGTCGTCGCAGTATATACGGCAAGAACGCATTGCTTGCATCTGCGATCGCACCTTCGTACGCGATCGCTTCGCCACTGCTCGCATGCTTTTGCTCCTGAATGGTGCTTGCCGCCATCACATCTTCCTTTCGGCAAGCTGAGCTATTGCTCTTGCGACTCAGATTGGACAATCTTGTTGAAGGTTCAATTACTCCGGATGAGGACCTATGATCTCATTGCGATTCTAAAAAAATTGAGCAGGTAGCTTTTCCTTTGCGTTTACAAGCCTGTTGGCATAACACTTGTTGGTATGAGGGAAGCGTCGGAATTGCATTTACCGAATACACTGGCTAGTGTCTTGGAAACATCTTTGTAATATTTACCAGCAGAGTAAGGAAACTTCCGACAGATTTCAAATGAAGTGCGAAGACGTCGTAATTTGGTTTTGAATGAAATATTTCAGGTCGCTTTGGGAGTGTCTTCTGGTGCGCTCTCACACGTTTTATATGTTCTCTTTTTAGAGCACATGCACGCCCCTTGCACAACCGCATACATCATAAAAGCACGTACGCTTGGACATGTTATTTATTTATGCTCAGTTTCTTGCGCAATTAACGAACAAGGACAGAAAAGAATGACCTTAATATTCACTTTTTACCGCTGTGTCTGCTTAGTTCTTTCGCGTCTTGTTTCCTATATTGCGCTAATAGGGGAACGCGCATAAAACACCAATGGCATTATGTGGATTGTTACGTACGCGCAGTACATCAGGAAGTTTAGACATTCCCTCTACCTTGCGCAGTAGTGTGCTCCCGTCTATTTCAAAGAAGCTGTGCAACAATGTAACATCATGACAGAAGACTGATAAAATACCGAGTGTCATGATGCTACCTTGCTCTGCCGTCGTGTGAACGCATTCGTCGTCAAACGTACCCCTTGCGTGCCGCAACAAAGCATAAACATACGACTGCTTAATCGATCATTCAATTTAATTATTAATGTGCCATCAAACCTGCTGGTAAGTCCAATATTCACAAAATACAGTCGCAACAAGGTAGCACGGAAATTGTCCCGTGGTAGACGTCTCCCGGATATCCAGCGCAAAAACAGTGTTCTTTAATTCGTCGGGAGATGCGACAAATATTGTTTCTTTTGAGCGATCGACGAGAAGTACTAAAATGAGAAATGCCACTGAATGTTTCTTACTTTCGCCACTTTCCAGGCGTCTGATCCAGGGAGCCCGAAAAATAATTTGCGGAGTTTTTGAATACAACAAACCTTACCCCACCATCCACCCTTCACATTACATCGCTAGGGCATCTTGAGCGAATGAGTAAATTGATGCATTTTAAGTGAAAATACTTTATTAAACTCATGGACGGTATGTTCTTAGGGGAAGTCTGGCAATACCCATTTGATTCCGTTTAGGCATGCGCTGTCGTACACCACAACACTGTTTCCTGTACAACTTGTAGTGAAATAGTTGGTGCAGTTCTTTGTCGGGCCGTACGGCACTTGCCTCTGTCGAACGTAGACTTGGCAGACTGAAAGAATCAGATATTCAAGTAGGATAAACGCTAATTAGTAGAAAATACTGATTTCTTTTACGATATCGTGCGGTGCATTTTTCTCTTCCACAATGTTTGTGATGACAGACAATGAACTTTATTAAGATAGTCCTGAGGAGCACCGCAGCCGTTCAGGGCGGCAGCGCCGCGGGCCGCTCCCACGTGGGGACGGGGAGGCCAAGCCTCACCGCCGCGTCGTGGGCCCTCTGGACGGCCCTTTACGGGTGTAGTAGATTCGAGCTCCTTAGCTCGGAGCACCACTCTTCTTCAGTGAGGCGTTGAGGGCCCCGTAAGGAGGGACACCGCCAGACCATGTGATCTAAATTTCTTCGCGCGCCACAATCGGGACAGTCCGGTGCAAAAGCGTCCGTGTAAGAACTTAGGGTTGATAGACTGGGATAAGACCTGGTCTGCAGCATTCGAAGCGTGGCAGCCTGCGGCCTGGAGAGTTTCACGTGCGGAGGAGGAAACGTTCGCCTACACAGCTGGTAGTGGTTAGAAACCTCGTTGAACGTGAATAAAGGATCTCGAAAGACCTCCCGACCAGTCCCCGAGCTACTGCCTCCGTCCAACCCTGCGCGGTGGGTCAGCTCGCGTGGCGGGTGTGGGCGACCTCGTTGCGGTTAGTCAGAGAGGACAAGTGCGACCCGAGATGAGCCAGAAACCACGTGATGGTGTGTGAGGAAATGACTCTGTCGCCTAGGATGTGTGCGACCTCGGCGGAAACGGAACCTGATGCAAAGGCTCTGACAGACGCGCGAGAATCGGTGTAGCTTTGATGCCTATTCTCGTCAAGTAAAGCGAGAGCCACGGCGGCCTGCTCGGCTCTAACCGGGGTGGTATTCATGAGAGATGCAGAGTTGAGAACTGCGCTACGGTGGTCCACTAGGATGACCGAAAAGTTTGCCGATCTGCCGCACTGCGCGGCGTCCACAAAGCATGGCGGAGTGCGGGTCATCGCGAATTTGTTTTAGTAAGCCCTCGCCTCTGGCCCTTCGCCTGCCTGCATTGTGCTGCGGATGCATGTTCCGGGGAAGCGGGAAAACAGTTATACTGGCTCGATGCTCCCTAGTAAGGGTAAACTTGCATTCTTCCTCAAGAGATGGATTACAACCCAGAACCGCCAGAATCTCCCTGCCAGCTGGCGAAGTAGACAGCCTGGCAACCTGAGCCGTGTGCTGCGCCTCAATCAATTTCCTCTAACGTGATACAACAAATAATGTGATCTCGAATTTCTGTGATTGCGCTAACCGATATCCTGCACGGAGCGGCTATTGTGTTGTCAGCGTGCATCATAAATGACTACTCGCATATTCACTCAGATTATCATCTGCCCATTGTGGCTCTCAATCTAGTTACATCAGCTTTGTTAGTAACATCGCCGATGTGTTCCTAACGTTGAAAACAAGGCTGTTTGAAATATATATATATTTTTTTACCGACAGCTAAGTAAGAGTGAGGTGACCGCACCTACAAAAGAAATGCGCGGACATTGGTCAGTCTAATAAAATTATGAGTGGCCAACGAAAAGTTTCCGGGGCAATCAATATTGAATGAAATGAACGCTATAAGGCTCCAACAATGTCCGTTGGATGTTCACATTCATTTAGTACAACAGATTCCGTGGATACAAGTCTCAGCAACAGCTGAAAGCACGTCGTGTGTTGGAGAGTGTAGTTGAATATGTAGAAATGGTTGCACGAGCCATCGCGTATTTTATTAGCCATTAGACAAGTTAACTGAAAGCCGCGTGCCGGCATAAAACGTGCCATGAACATGCGCTCCAATACTTCTATCTGTAAGGGCACTACAAAATTTCAAGAGCTGGTTTCTGTCTGTACAACACTGAAAGGCGACATCCAACTACAGTCATGGCAATGAATGAAATGATGCGGCCAGTAATCAGACTTCCTACAAGACATGCTGATCCGCAGTGTGCGAGATACCCAATAAATTATTTTGACGTTCTCAACCGATTTTAGTATTCCTCAGTTCACCACTGAAACCTTCTGCACCTTATGTGGTGTTCAACTACCTCCGGGATCGCCCCATTTATGACCGATCGACGATTTGAAATGATGGCGTCCTAACGTGGCGTCATCGTGGAGAAGACCACGTGGTTTCCTGGTGGGCCTTAAAAGACCATGCCAGATTCCATTTATGCTTTCGCTTTAACATTCGCTACGGCAATGCAATGAGCGCTATGAGTTTCATTCATTGAGCGCATGTGTCACTGGCTCATATAGGACCACGCAACATCTGTGTGATGTCACTAGTTATGCGTTACACAGCTCAGTGGAATTATACATAAACAAATAAGAAGAATTAAGTGTACCATGTTAAAATACAGTTCTAGTCAGAGCATTACGGTATGCAAGCTCTCTTCCTTCTGGAGTTGAAATGAAACACAAGCTGCCGTTTATTTCTCGCTCCCCGTTGATTACGACTGAGACTTTCAAAGCGTAGGCGCCGCATCTCAGAATACTTTTAATGCAAAAAGCCTTACGTGGCAAGCTTGGAAGAAATGCGGTGCTGCTGGGTCCGGGAAGCTTATGAAACCGTCAGCGGTGGTGCTCCGGTGTGTCCACCGGGGTTTTTGTAGCGGTAGTAATTATGCGAGTGAGTTGGGGTGTCGCCATTTAATGCTTGGAGAACACCGCAGTGACATGCAATACTCGTCAGTCTTCTGGAGGAGAGAAAGTTACGAGAACTTACCGTGCCTAACAACGCGACTAACACGGAGGAAGAAGAGAAGATGACAGGCGCAGAGCGTTGACACTGAACTGATGTTGCACCGATTTCGAGCTCATTATCTATCAATGATTGGGTTAGTCACGAAGTGCTCACTCCGCGCTTTTATTTTCTTGTTTTGTAAAATAAAACATCAGTTTAAAGGCCGCGCTGTGCCTTGTGTCTCCTCCTCTTCTTCGTCCGTGGTAGTCTCGTTTTTAGCCACGATGAATCTATACCGACTCGCCGAGTATTCCTTACTGCACATGACAACTTCCGGTGAAGTGATGTAATTAATGTTCAGATTCCCCGTTTAAGTTAAAATAAAGGAAACCCGCGGCGCTCCCCAATTACTGCGTGGTGGCGGTAGCGGTGGCGTGATCCCTCCTGGGCCTTTGGCGTCGTCCCGCTAGTAGCTGGGTTGGGTAGGCTGCTCTTGTGTTTGCAGGAGCAGCAACGTTTGAGAGTCGGATCAAACGCAGGCGACGTTAGGTTAAACGCACGGTACGCCACGTGAGGCAAAAGTAGAAATTATGCAAGACGCGGGTCATGCTGTGTCGTTGCCAGAGCTGCGTTTGCGCCGTCGCACTGTCTACCCACTGCAGTTATTGTCTTTTCGGTCTTGAGTCAATACGAGCAAAGGGCATCAAAGTGACCTGGGTTCTGGCATGCGACCTGGTAGCTCGCAAGTTTCTCTGTTTCCCTTGCTCCTTGGATCCCCAATTCTAAAACTCTCTAGTGTTATGCCGGAGTTGGGTTGTGCGCCTCTGACTTGTACTTTGATATACAGGGCGTGGGACGTTTTTGTGTCTTGCGCTTTTACCGCAAAGTTTGCGTAGAATGTATGGATTGCAGAAGGGTGACTTCGCTCACTGCAGCGGCCTCGTTTCCGAAAGGAGTAAGCTGCTAGGTAGAAGAGCCAAAGCAGGGGCTAGGTTAATGTAACTGTCACAGTTAGTTCGCGCTCGTCCTATCCATAGCTGTGCGTTCTTTTCATGTGTTTTTTTTTTAAATGCGAATCATTTCTTAGCGAACTTCGGCGACTTTGAGCGTATCTATCTATCTATCTATCTATCTATCTATCTATCTATCTATCTATCTATCTATCTATCTATCTATCTATCTATCTATCTATCTATCTATCTATCTATCTATCTATCTATCTATCTATCTATCTATCTATCTATCTAGCTATCTATCTATCTAACCGGCTACGACTTTGTGCTCTCCTGGCCGTATCGTTAATGGGATTTATACCAAACTTGGTATTGCATAACATGACTGTACGTGGAACATGAATGGCTGGTCATAATTATGAAAATCATGATTACCTTGTCATGCAAAGTATAATTTACACGCCACGGCCGTAGTTCTCCTCAGGCCGTTTTCATAACTTTATATATCAAAAATTGGTGCGATGAGATATTTCTGCATGACCAACATAAATGACAGGTGGTAATATGCAAATAATGGCATGCATGTCATGTACAACATGATTTACATGCCACGGTCATGGTGCGCTGACGGCCGTTTCGCTAGCTTGATATACAACAAATTTGGTATTGTGTGACATGACTGTATGACGAACATAAATGCCAAATGCTCATCCAGAAATCATGACGTCATGTGCGACATGACTTGCATGCCATGCTCATGGTGCGGTGACGGCCGTTTCGTTGGCTTCATATACACCAAACTTGGGATTGTGTCGTGACTGTATGACGAACATAAATGACAAGTGGTAATATACAAATCATGACATGTCATGTGCGACATGACTTGCATTTCAGGCTCATGGCACGCTCGCGGCCGTTTCGCTAGCTTGATATATACCAAAATTGGTATTGCGGGACGTGACTGTACAATGATCATAAGTGGCAGATGGTAACATGAAAATCTTGGCGTTCATGTCATCTACAACGCCATTAACATGCCACGCTCATGGCACGCTTGCGTCCAGTTCGCTAGCTTGATATACACCAAAAGTGGTACTGCACGACGTGACTGTATGACGAACATAAATGACAGGTTCTAACATGTAAAACATGACATGCAAATTATGTAAAGCATGATTTGCTCCTTCCTGGCTGCTTCAGATTACATCGATTCGCACAGTGCGTGGGATCTGCCGGCTTTTTTTTTGTTCAAGCAGCGCGCTGCAAGTGTCGAGCACTGCGATAGTTGTTAGGTCGTGATCAAGCAGTATGTGCTCTTTTCCTGCATCCTTTGTGCTTCAGCAGCGTGCATCAAGATTGCATCTCCTAGCCGTTCTTCGTGTCCGTGTCGGCATCGGCGCCGGCGTCGTTGTTTTGGGCAAAAATTGGACTTCAATGCAAATGAAGAAGTAATAAAAAACCTTCGCTTCGAATGTGCCTTGGGAATCAAAACTGAGCTCCATCGCTCTGTGGCGCGATGCGATTAAGCGCAACCACTCGGCCACCATGCATGGAAACCGTTAGCCTACTGTCGGGGGGTCGTGAAGTGGGAGAATGCTGCAGTCGGCTTGTTCAAGACTAAACTTTTTATTTCGACGAATCTATGGGCGGAAAAGTGAAAACAAACTACAGCAATACACACTGCACAGTGATAGCGGCGAACGGAGCGTCGGTCATCACTAAACTGATCCGCGGTGCGCAGCCTCGGCATTTACCCATTGACCATCAAACATCCCAGCCTTATCGCTGGTGTTGGTGTCATCCCTCGAACAAAAGAAACTGTGTCTGGTACGCGTAAATGGAATGATCTCAGAGAACCGCGGAGCTTCTCAAACAATGCGGCGAGATATGCGCCGAGGGTTGCTAACAGTATTTACGGGTGAAATCCGAATTCATCGAGAATAAACACACGCGCCAATACTAACAGGGCGCTATTTACATCCGCAGTTTCCTTTTCGTGGTACGCACAACTCGGAGGTTCTTCAGCGGCTTGAATATCACCTGCGACATGGCGCAAAGGGCCCAGGGCGCGCTTTTAAAGAACCTCTCAACAGACTCTCAAAATACTAAAAACGAGCGCAATATTTTCTCCTGGCGTTTCTGGTCTTTCTTACACACTTCGTGACACAGAACACTGATTCCCGTGACGTCTACAGTGTACATGCTCTCGATTGGTCCATATACGCGAAATATCAGATGTGAATTGTCTCCTGCACTGCTATGCCATGCAGCCGCCCATCCGTTCTTCCTTAACTCGTATGACTTTCTTGCGATCAAACTGATTTCACTACATATTGTGTATTTACGATTGCGCAAGCGGCGATAACAGCGTGTAGCCGAGAAGCGCGAAATCCTGATAGGCTCGATCACTTAGTGCTGACATTGTTCACGTGCTTTTAAGAAATAAGTGGCGAGGAAGATACATCGCTTGTGCGAAGGATAGCGACGGCGAGGAGGAAAGCACTCCCTCGTCTTTGAACGCGGGGTGGTGAGGGGGCCCTTTAAACGGCCTCGTCCCACTGTGTGACCGTGTTTCGTCGCGCCGCACGCACAGGTATAGAAGCCGGAGGGCGTCCGCAGTTTGGTTCTTTGTACGGCACGGTTCCTTGCTCCAGCCTGGCTTATTTTCTCCACTTAAAAGCGAAGCGAGACTTGCCATTGGAAAGGTGACACGATTACGCTTTTACGTTCGACGTCATTTTTCTCGCTTAAAACAAGAACGACTGTGATTAAACATTCATAGATGAATCTCCTTTGTATGTGTGCCGTACAAAGCAGATTCATGAGTGCCAGTATGCATTTTCACTTCACGCTCTACATCACGCTCATTAACGCTCTTCTTTTGCGCTACTTCCGTTCCTTCACGCTCTACTTTTGCGCTAAGAATATGTCGCATGTTAAAGATACTCTGGAAGGGCAAATAGTCCACTAAAATCGTTGCCCGCAATCTTTTAGAACGGAATGTGGGAGTGTCTAGTGTGATGTTTAATAAATTTGGTCAGAAAATGTATGTGTATATATATATATATATATATTGTTGTGGTCTCACTATGTCCGACAGTTCTATCGGCGCGCCACGTATCTTCTCCATACACAGTGGTAACTATTACGGCGAACAAAACGTACCTTACCCTTTTGAATTTCGGATACAGCCCTCAAGTTCTACCACAAGGCATGGCTCTCGTCACTCTGTCGCCATCTCAAGAGTACCAAATCTCGTCGGTGTCACCTGACCTACCCGCTGTTGTCTCTTCGAGTCCACATAGTGCCTATACAGCCACATCTTCAGCACTGCACAACTATGTAACGAAGGTGATTGCCTCAGACCTTTTGCCCTCTCAAGCGAAAGACCTCGGTGATCCCCTTATGACTGTTATGCAGGTTTTAGGGTTTTGTGGTTTGTTTTAATTGAGGCAATGCCTCTGACCGGAAAAGGAAGGAGCTATTTTCAAACACACACAAATGTAAGTTTATCACACGGGAAAAAAACGAAAAGAAAAAAACACCTCCCCGAAGGGAATCGTGAGGAAATGCGAATGCATTTCGCGCGCGCTTCACTCCATTTATATATGGTGGTTGTGGTTCGAAGAAGGAAAAGGCGTCTGATTTCTGCAGCCCGGTCGGGAGCAAGGCGCAGCGCCCATTTTTTTTTGCTTTTTTCTTGTTTTTTTTAATTGTTTTTATTTATTTTTTAAATTATTTTTTTTTCATGTATAGCTGCGCCGCAGTCCGCTTTTAGTTAACCCGCACGCTGCGAATTTTTATTGTTCAACAACGCACAGGAGAAATCTCCCACCGGCACCACCTTGGAGGTCAAGATTCATTGCCATATATACGGGGTGGCCAGTGAACGGTTGTGCAGCGCGAGCAGTCGGTTTTTTCAACCAAGAAACTCGCTAGCAGACGCTGCCTGTGTCGGCGTCGCGAGGCGAGAGAGGGAGAGGGGGGGAGCGTAGGAAAGGAGAGAGAGAGGGGGGGCGCGCATGCGCAGTGGGAGTGTGGACGCTGCGGGCAGAGATGCCTAGAGAAGAGAGGGGGGGAGCGTAGGAGAGGAGAAGAGAGGTGAGACGCGCATGCGCAGTGGGAGTGTGGACGGCGCGGGCAGGGATGCCTAGAGGAGAGAGGGGGGGAGCGTAGTAGGGGAGAGAGGAGGGGAGGCGCATGCACAGTGAGGGTGTGGTTGCCGCGGGGAGGGATGCCTAGAGGAGAGAGAGGGAAAGAGGAGGTTTTTTATTTTTATTTTTTTTTTGAAAGGGTTTGCGCATGCGCAGTAAGGGTGGTCACGACGCACACTACCACCACCGGATTAAGCTTCGCCATAAGATGCTTCACATCTAACACCTGCCGGCGCGCACACCTCCTCAACCTATCCTCCTCCTCCTCCTCCGCGGACAACGCCGCACAACGCCAACGCCGGATGCCTGACATAGCCCGACTATGAAATGCATTCGCATTTAAAATAACAAGCAACCGAAACAAATACAGTCAAGCTGCGCCTACGCTACGCAATAGCGACCGGTGCTAAAAGAATCGTCAACGTTCCGCAGATTGTTCGAAAGCAAGAAAGCAGTCACCGGTCGTTGCGTCGCTTGTGGTGGCGGGGACGGCGGAGTCGTTGCTGACACGTTGATGCGTCGACGGCGCTGGCACTTGTGGGGCTGACGAGGCGGCAGGAAGGCTCAGAAGTCGCTGATGGAGGCGCCTTTAAGCAAAGCAGCCCGGCGACCTCCTTGGCCATATACGTCGCATGGAGGACGGCAGCAGGCCCTTGGACTCGAGTCGGGGGTAGCAGCAGGAACCACGAGGGCCTGGTTCCGAAGACCCTCCGGCGCTGTCGGGCCCTTCGTACTCGGCTCCGTAAGCCGACAGCACCGACCCTGACATCAGCGTCGTGTCCCTCTCGCTTCTCCAGGTCTCACTCCTCTCCGCGGTGGCTCAGCTGCCCGGACCCGCTGCTCGGACGAAGGGAACGAGCCCGCCTCCAGTATCGCCCTGTTCCGAGGACGTCTGGAGGCAGACGCTGTCGGGCCCTTTGTGCTCGGGTCCGTAACCCGACGGCACAGACCCTGGCACCAGCGTCTCGTCCGAGCTGTCCGAGTCAGACTCACTCGCCTTCCATCTCATCGTCTTCATCTTCTCTGCCGTCTGCCGTGCCATCTTCCCATTGGTCATTGCCACACGTGCCATGCCCCGCCGACGTCGTCTTTTTTGATGTGCCGCACGTGTCCGTTGCGCGGGGATTTTATCGCGACACACCACCGCGTTTGGAACCCTTGTGCCACCAACGCCATCACACAGCACGGAGAACACCGTAATCTCACTCGTCGCGCACTCACTCATCACAATGACCTACTCGGACATATTTGACTTTGATGGTAGGCCCTTAGGCCAAACCGCGGAGGTCAAGCACCGCATAGATACTGGTGATGCGGCTCCAATCCACAGACGTCCTTACCGAGTGTCACCATCTGAGCGCCAAGTAATCCAACAGGAGGTCGACAAGATGCTCACAAAAGGCATTATCGAGCCTTCTTCAAGTCCGTGGGCGTCCCCATTGGTCCTAGTCAAAAATCACAGCATATCCGCGGAGTGAATGATGATGAGTGGGGGAAGCTCCGGAGGTACATCATCAAAGACGTGATGGTGGTTGGTTTCATGTGGTCAAACGATATGCATGTGAGACCATATCGCAATGCCATGTGTTGTATGGCATCGCGATCGTCATCGTCATCAGCGTCATCGTTATGACGCATAGTGGGTACATTCCATGTGGTGGCATGGCGATCGTCATCGTCATCAGCAGGTGGCTACTACTACAAACATGGGACGCACGACCCACGGGATAGGGAGCTTCGCCCCTAAAAGAAAGACAATACCTGGCGCTTCTGTGTGGACTATCGGCACTTAAACAAGATCACTAAAAAGGATGTATACCCACTACCTCGCATTGATGATGATCTGGACTGCCTTCATGGTGCAACCTATTTTTCTTCGATAGACCTACGCTCTGGTTACTGGCAAATCGCAGTAGATGACCTCGACCGTGAGAAGACCGCCTTTGTAACGCCGGACGGTCTTTACCAATTCAGAGTAATGCCGTTTAGCTTGTGCAATGCACCGGCCACATTCGAGCGGATGATGGACAAACTTTTGCGCAGCTTTAAATGGTCAATTTGCCTTTGTTACCTGGACGACGTCATTGTGTTTGCCCCAACCTTTGAGACTCATCTCGACCGACTTTCGTCCATTCTTTGCGTATTTCGTGTTGCTGGGTTACAGCTTAATTCTTCGAAATGCCACTTCGGGCACCGCCAAGTAACAATTCTAGGGCATCTCGTTGACTCAGCTGGCATCCACCCCGATCCCGGCAAAGTTCGCGCTGTGCTCGATTTACCCGCACCGACTTGTGCCAAAGGACGTCCGAAGTTTTGTGGGCCTATGCTCATATTTCCGACGATTTGTCAGAAACTTCGCAGACATTGCCCGCCCCCCTGACTGATCTTCTCAAGAAACACGTGCCATTTATCTGGGGTCCTGATCAAGCAGCTGCTTTTTTCGCGCCTCATTACGTTGCTCACTACTCCTCCGATTCTCGCCCACTTCGACGCGTCCGCTCCAACCGAGGTCCGCACTGACGCTAGTGGCTATGGGATTGGTGCTGTGTTATCTCAGTGTCAATCTGCTCATGATCGAGTTCTTGCGTACGCCAGCAGGCTTCTTTCACCTGCCGAGCGCAATTACTCTATTACTGAGCTAGAGTGCCTGGCGCTTGTATGGGCAGTTGATAAATTCCGCCCCTATTTGTATGGCCGACCTTTCACCGGTACTACCGACCACCACGCTCTATGCTGGCTTTCAACGCTCAAGAATCCCACAGGACGCCTGGCTCGTTGGGCTTTGCGTATCCAGGAATTCACGTACACTGTGGTCTACAAGTCTGGCCGCTTGCACTAGGACGCTGACTGCATCTCTCGGTACCCCGTCGACGCTCCCGATCTCGCGACGGACGATACGTCTGTCTGTATTTCCTCGTTGTCCGCTTTCAGCAACATGGGCGACGAGCAACGGCGTGACGCGTGCCTCCGAGACCCAGTCGCCCGCCTGACTGCTGACTCGACGGACCGTTCTCTTCGCATGTTCGTCATCCTAGACAACATCCTATACCGCCGGAACATGCATCCCGAGGGACAGGAACTACTTCTTGTTGTACCCACTTATCTGCGGTCGACCGTACTCCAGCAGCTACACGATGTACCAACCACTGGTCACCTTGGTATTGCGCGAACGTATGACCGAGTCCGCCGGCGCTTTTTCTGGCCCGGCCTCTGGCATTACGTAAAGCGTTACGTTGCTTCTTGCGAGTCGTGGCAACGCCGCAAAAGACCACCTGTACACCCCGCCGGGATCCTTCAACCTATAGACATACCCGCCGAGCCTTTTTTTCGTGTCGGCCTCCACCTTCTCTGTCCTTTCCCGCTCTCGAACACCGGTAACAGATGGATGGCCGTCGCTACGGATTATTCGACCCGTTTTGCCATCACGAGACCTCTCCCGAGCAGCTGCGCTACCGACCTTGCCGACTTTTTGATCCAAGACGTCATTTCACATCACGGCGCTCCTCGTCAACTTCTCACGGACCGAGGTCGCTACTTTTTATCCAAGGTAATCGACGAGCTACTTCGTTCATGCGAGACCAATCACAAGCTTACAACGGCCTATCATCCCCAAACAAACGGTCTCAGAGAACGTTTGAATCGCACGATCACTGACATGATCGCCATGTATGTTTCGAGTGATCATCGGGACTGGGACATCGCGCTACCCTATGTCACTTTCGCTTACAACACCTCGCGCCACGACACTGCTGGATATTCTCCTTTTTACCTTTTGTATGGAAGGGAACCAACCTTGCCGTTCGACACACTCCTACCCAACCCTGCCCACCTGTCGACAACGAGCATCGTATGCTCGCCACGCTATTGCAACAGCTGAAAAGGCTCGTCAGATTGCTCATCGACGCCTTTCCGAATCACAGCTGCGCCAGAAAGATGCATACGATAGTCACCACCGGAACGCCCGTTTTACTCCGGGTGACCTCGTTCTCCTGTGGTCTCCGTCTCGGCATGTTGGCCTGTCCGAAAAGCTTCTTCCCAAGTACTACGGCACTTACCGTGTGCTAGGCCAGGTGACTGACGTTACCTATGAAATAGCCCCTCTAGACCCCGCAGCGCCTTCCACATCTTCAGACGTCGTCCACGTCACCCGTATGAAACCGTACCTTTCGCCCAACACCTCTTAACAAGCGCCGGGTCGGCGCTCTCGCCGCCGGGGGTCGATGTTGCGGTGTTGCAGCCATCACGATGGTGTTGTGAAGGAAGAGGAGGAAGACGACGTGTTCTGGTGAAACACAGCCACCATATTGACTGTCGGGCTATTTTCCTGTGTGTAAATATCTTGTAGATACCATCGCAACAATATATATATATATATATATATATATATATATATATATATATATATATTGAACCACTACTACTAGTGGGTCGCCCTTACCTCTAAGGTCGGACCGTCATGCCCTTTGTTGGTTGGCGAACATACGTGATCCCTCAGGACGACTTGCCCCGGTGGAGCTTGCGCCTGCAGGAATTCGATGTAACCGTCGTCTACAAGTCTGGCCGGAAGCGCGAAGACGCCGACACGCTGTCACATGCTCCCATTGATTCCGTCAGTCAGGGACCAGAAGACGATGATGGTTTTCAAGGCGCCCTTAGCTCATCGGACTTGAGCAGGCGGCAGCGAGAGGATGACGAGATTCGACCGGTCGTCGATTATTTAGAGGGTCGTACCGCGGTTATACCACGCCATCTATCGCGCGTGTTCACTTCCTTCTGCCTTCGAGACAACGTCCGGTATAAGAAAAACACCCGTTCTTCGAGCCGCGCCTACCTCCTCGTGGTTCCGAGTGATATGCGGACCGACGTCCTCTTCGCTTGTCATGACGAGCCCACATCTGGCCACCTAGGCTATTCACGAACACTTGACAGATTATGTGAGACGTACTATTGGCCCGGACTTTCGACAAGCGTCAAGCAATACGTCAAAGGATGTCGGGAATGCCAGCGCCGGAAGTCACCACCTAGTAAAGCGGCAGGGCTTCTTCAACCAATTGACCTACCTCGCAATCCATTTGGCCAAGTCGGCATGGACATTTTCGGCCCTTTTCCTCTGTCTACCGATGGCAACAATTGGGTAATTGTCGCAACAGATTATCTGACACGCTACGCCGAGACGGAGGCGATCCCACGACCCACAGCCTCGGAGGTTGCGCAGTTTTTCATGTTTCACATCGTACTGCGTCATGGTGCTCCCTCTAGTTAAAACAGAAATAGGTACAGCGTTCACTGCGCTGCTTATGGATGAAGCTTTCGACTAAGCAACACCAGGCATCGAAAGACGACTGCTTACCATCCGCAGACCAACGGACTTACCGAGCGACTAAAGAAGACGGCCACAGACATGATCTCCATGTACATCGACGTTCAACATAAAACATGGGATCAGATCCGGCCGTACGTGACGTTCACGTATGGCACCGCCGTCCAAGAAACAACGCGATTCACACCATTTCGCCTTCTCTACGGCCGCGAAGTTCAGACGATGTTGGATGCTATGCTTCCCTATGAAGACGCGGATCAGTTAAGAATGGACGCCGAAGAATTTGCAGAGCGCGCAGAGGAAGCTCGCCAGCTCGCGCGGCTGCCCACCGGTCTGCAATGGCAGGCAGATGCACGGCCCTACAACAGACACCAGAGAGACTTCTCCTATAGTCCAGGAGACCAAGTTTTGGTCTGGACCCCTGCTCGTCGCCGCAGCCTTTCCGAGAAGTTGTTTAGTCGGTACTGCTGACCCTATAAAGTACTACGCCGCGTGAGTGACGTAACCTACGAAGTGGTGCTGGACACTGCGTGGTCAACACGCACACAAGGAAAACAACCGAGCTCCGACATAGTTCATGTCGTGCGCATGAATCCTTATTTTGCGCGTCCTTTTAAGGCGAAAGCCTTTAATGTCTCATGCTCACGTCCGTCCGGTGTCTGTCCGTCCGGTGTCCGTCCCGCGTCCGTCCGCCCGTCCACACCCCCACTGCGCATGCGCCAATCCATTAAAAAAATAAAAATAAAAATACCCCTCTCCACCTCTCTCTCCTCTAGGCATCCCTCCCCGCGGAGGCCACACCCTCACTGCGCATGCACGCACCCTCTCTCCCTCCCCTGCTACGCTCCCCCCTTTCAACCCTCCTACGCTCCCCCCTCTCTCCTCTAGGCATCCCTGCCCGCGGCGTCCACACCCCCACTGAGCATGCGCGTCTTCCCCTCTCCTACGCTCCCCCCTCTCTCGCCTCGCGATGCCGACGCAGGCAGCGTCTGCTAGCGAGTTTCTTGGTTGAAAAAACCGACTGCTCGCGCTGCAGAACCGTTCATTGGCCACCCCGTATATATGGCAATGGACCTTGACCTGCAAGGTGGTGCCGGTGGGAGATTTCTCCTGTTCGTTGTCGAACGATACAAAATTCGCAGCGCGCGCTTTACTAAAAGCGGACTGCGGGTCTCTGTGTCCAGTCCGAGTCTTCTGTCTCTCATTGCCCATTAGCAGTGATTGGGATGTTCCAGTAGGAAACACCGGTCCATCACTGTGTGTTTTGCGCCCCCCAGGTTTCTCTCCTGTGCAACGCTGCGATGAGCGCCAGCGTCAACGCCGCCGCCAGTGTAAGCGTTAGCGCCCGCTGCTTCGCATCTACACATGGTTCCCTTTAGCGGGAGATGGTGTAATCTTTAAGGCGAAAGCCTTTAATGTCTCATGCTCACGTCCGTCCGGTGTCCGTCCGACCTCCGTCCGGCGTCCGTCCGTCCGTCTGTCTGTCTGTTCGTCCGTCCGTCCGTCCGCCCATCTATCCATCCGTCTGTCCGTCCGTTCGTCCGCCGTCCATCCGTCCATCCGTCCATGTCCGTCCATGTCCGTCCGTCCGTCCATCCGAGCTCTGGCACGGAGCCAGGTGGCCGCCGGGATGCGCAGACGGACGCCGGTCGCGTCGCACTCTATAGCGCTCGCGCTTTGCTTGCGTAGCGTCGCTGTGCCCAGAGTTTGCAATCATTCTGACCGACGCCGTATCAATGGACCCAGGCGTTCACGGAATACACTTTCCAATTTACAAAGGGTCCGTCAATTTAAGAGCTGGAACGCGGATGGCGTTTGCACGATGCGCAAAGCGCGAGAAAATACTAACGCATGCGAACGGAGGAAGATGAGTCTCGCTTCTCGCTGCGATTCGCGGTAAAAAATTAACGAAGAAAACACGCACCCATTCGGTTTGTGTCTTATCCCACTGAGAGTGTAAAAGAAAAAAAAGACATGGCATAATCAGTGGAATGGCCACACGCTTTCGCCGAACACACTTTGGAATGTACAAAGTGTCCTTCAATTTTTTTCCCTTACCGTTAACTTGTTTCCTTGTTTTCTTTTATTTGTGTTTATGACATCGCCTCATCATTCATTGACTGTGCGTGCGGGACATTTTACCATTCCTTGTACTTTTGCGCTGTCTAAGCTGCGTGATTTCTATTTTGTTTTGCTTACACCTGTCCTGGAGCATCGAGGCGATGGCCTATTTCGCGAAGGAGGGAATAATGGCACCAGTAGTAGTGGGTCAAATGCATGGCCAGTGCCACAGGCCGCGGAAGGAAGAAGTGCGCGCGCTATCCCTTTTCGAGAGCGAGCTTAGCCGACGGGGTTTTGCCGAGAGCCCAGCATCTCTACGCACAATAAACCTCGCCTGGACCTCTGAGATTACGTGACTATCTATCTATCTATCTATCTATCTATCTATCTATCTATCTATCTATCTATATATATATATATATATATATATATATATATATATATATATATATATATATATATATATATATATATATTGTGGGCATTTGTTATGTACGTCTTCCTCACCTGTGCATTATCATAATCATCATCATCCGTTTGTCACTCTGTCCTCATCGTCACCGTGTCATTCTCATCATCATCGAGTGTGTGCGCGCTCTGCCCGTTGGCTTCCGAGACCGCGCGTCTAATAAACGTCGTGTTCAACCAAGACGTCATACGTGGTGGAGGTCCATAATATATATATATATATATATATATATATATATATATATATATAGATTATGAAGAGTCTGGCTTCGGTTGCCGTAGAACAAAATAGGAAAAATATATATACGCTTCTAAAAAACAGTTTATTGGTGACGTTTGGATCGGAGACCGATCTTCATCAAGACGATCTTCGTCTTGATGAAGATCGGTCTCCGATCGAAACGTCACCAATAAACAGTTTTTTAGAAGCGTATATATATTTTTCCTATATATATATATATATATATATATATATATATATATATATATATATATATATATATATATATATATATATATATATATATACAAAACAGCATGGCGGCGCGATGCGAAACGCGCCGGCACAAAATTAAACATCTGACTAACCCTGAAATCCTGTGGCTGTTCGACTCGCTACGCCATTTCTTCTGTTCTCTTGTTTTTTTTTTAATTTTTTAATTTATTTCTTCATTCTTTTCATTTTTTTTTCGTGCATATTGTAACGGGCTGAAGAGGACGACGAGGAGGATTGGAAAGAAGACGACGTGGACAGACCTGCGAGCTGAGCGCCATCTTGTCAGCCACTAAATTTATTGTGTGTGCCGCTAGTAAAGAGATTCTCCCCGTAACATCTTTGGTGGAGGTGCTGGGTACTCGCTTCCCGCAAGACGAAGCTTCGCAGCGGGCGCCTAGTTGCCTCCTCGATGGCGACCGCAATCAACAATGCCGACCCTTCACCGGCTACTGTGCCTTCTCCAACCGGCCCGTCAACCCTCATCTTGGAGCCCCCCGAGAGATCCAGGTACCTTTTCGGGCACTGATGGTGTTGACGTGGAAGACTAGCTGAAGACATACGAGCGAGTCGGCGTACGTATGCGATGGGATCCAACGCTCATGCTGGCCAATGTGATCTTCTACTTAAGAGACACGGCGAAGGTCTGGTATGAGACGCACGAGGAAGAGCTTACCAGCTGGGACTTATGCAAGCAAAAGCTTCGGGAGCTATTCGGCAGGCCTCGTGTTCGAGCTATTCGGCAGGCCTTCGGGAGCTCGCGTCTCGTGTTCAGACATGCACCGAATCCTACCTTACGTACATTCAGGACGTGCTCGCTTTGTGCCGCAAGGTGGATTCGCAGATGTCCGAAGCCGATAAGGTCGCCCATGTCATCAAGGGTATCGCGGATGATGCCTTTCACCTTCTCGTATTCAAGAATTCATCTACGGTACAGGACATCATTTCTGAATGCCGGCGCTTTGAGGAAGCCAAGAGCCGCCGTGTTCTCCACCAGTTTGCACGCCTACCTAATACGGCTGCTACATCCACCTGCGAGGACCCCCGCCTGCCTTCTAGGGAAAGGTCCAGTGATGTTGTCCGCATTGTCCGCCGGGAAATCGAAGCCGCGGCTCCACTCACGTCACCAGCCCCCAACTCCGACAGCTATCACGCCACCGTCTCCCTCATCCAGACCGTCGTGCGTCAGGAATTGGCCAACGTCGGCTTGAGCAACATCTGCTCTATTCATCGACCAGACTGTGCCCCACCAAATCCGCCTGTCGCTGTAACATCCAACCGACGTTTTTCTGCTCCCCCCACGTTATCGCAACCCGGCGGAATGGCGCACACCGGACGACCGGCCAATATGTTTCAACTGCGGTCGTGTCGGCCATATTTCTCGTCACTGCCGTACTTGGTCCAACTCGACACCATGGCCCTACCCTCCATCCCATCGCCTACCTGCCGGTAATTCCCGCTCACCGCCGCAAACAGACCCGCTAACGCCTGACGATACTTCTTTGCCTACTCGACCCAGCCGCTCCCCTTCGCCGCAACGCCGTTCCTCACGCTCGCACCCGTCGCGTCGATCGCCGTCCCCAAGCTCCTTCCGGCACTCACCTCCGGAAAACTGACGGGAGCAGCTCCTAGAGGTGATGCTGCAATAACGACCCGATGCCAAAATCCTCTACTGACCCTGCCTGCACATCGGAACCTTATCAATGTAGACGTGGACGGTGAACCAGTTACGGCCCTAATTGACACTGGCGCGCACGTGTCTGTCATGAACGCTGACCTTAGAACACGCCTGAAGAAAGTCGTTACTCCTGCCCCAACTCCTGTGGTCCGAACGGCCGATGGTGGAACAGCTGCCGTGATTGGAGTGTGCTCAGCTCGTGTAAGCGTCGCCGGACATCATACCTCAGTTATGTTTTATGTTTTGGAACATTGCCCTCACGACCTAATTTTGGGACAAGACTTCTTGTCGGAACATTCGGCCTTGATAGACTGTTCTGCCGGCGTGGTGCAACTCGCTCTACCTACTGTTGTTGATCCTCCCAGTTGCCCTCCCAGCCGGCTCTGTTCCACAGAACACCTTCGTCTCCCTCAACGGACAGTTGCTTACATAGGCGTCTCACCTGTCCCACCTGTGCCAGATGGTGACTATATTGTGTCCCCAAATCGTGACGTCCTGCTTTCGCACAATGTTGCGTTTCCGCACACTGTCGTTACTATAACGAACAACACGTCATGTCTACCACTAGTGAATTTTGGCCTATGTACACAAATTTTACCTCGTGGTATGTCGCTCGCGGAAATCATGCCGGCGGCAGAATGCCATATTTGCACTTTAAGTTACGACAGGACTTCGTGTGCAGAGAAACCTTCACCCACTACTCCATCAGAGCAAAGTGGGTTAGCGAAGATGATTGCGCCTGACTTACCGACCCAACAAGCTAATGACCTGCGTTAGCTTGTTGGGTCTAATGACCCTCGGACAAACGTCCGTTGTGAAGCATCGGATTGACACAGGCGATGCGAGTCCGATCCATCGGCGACCCTACCGCGTTTCCCATGCCGAGCGACACATCATCCAACAGGAAGTCGACAAAATGCTTTCTCGGAATATCATCGAGCCTTCCTGCAGTCCATGGGCGTCCCCTGTTGTACTTGTTAAGAAGAAGGACAACGGCTGGAGATTTTGCGTTGATTATCGGCATTTAAACAAGATCACGAAGAAGGACGTCTACCCTCTGCCACGCATAGACGATGCCCTGGATTGCCTTCACGGCGCAAAGTATTTTTCTTCCATTGACCTCCGCTCCGGGTACTGGCAAATTGCCGTTGATGACATGGACCGTGAGAAGACGGCGTTTATCACTCCCGACGGCCTTTACCAGTTTAAAGTAATGCCATTCGGTTTATGCAATGCGCCCGCTACGTTTGAACGTATGATGGATGCCCTCCTGCACGGCTTCAAGTGGTCCATCTGCCTGTGCTACCTGGACGACGTCATCGTTTTTTCTCCATCTTTTGCGACACACCTTGAAAGGCTATCGAAGATCTTATCTGTCTTTCGTGCGGCGGGACTGCAGCTAAATTCGGCCAAGTGCCACTTCGGCCGTCGTGAAATTTCTGTGCTCGGACACCTCGTTGATTCCGTCGGTGTTCGCCCTGATCAAGATAAAATACGGGCGGTGAAAGATTTCCCTGTACCAACCTGTTCCAAAGACGTTCGCAGTTTCTTTGGACTGTGCTCTTACTTCCGCCGCTTTGTTGAAAACTTTGCCGACGTCGCGCGCCCTCTCAATGAACTCCTTAAGAAAGACGTTACCTTCGTCTGGGGCCCTGAACAGGCAGATGCGTTCCGAAATCTGGTACGACTGCTTACTTCTCCACCCATTCTCGCTCACTTCGACGTCTCAGCTCCAACAGAAGTGCGTACCGACGCAAGTGGCTATGGCATCGGTGCAGTCCTGGCCCAGAAACGACAAGGACGAGACCGCGTTGTTGCCTATGACAGCCGCCTTCTTTCGCCTGCTGAGCGGAAGTATTCCATCACTGAACGTGAATGTTTGGCGCTCGTTTGGGCAGTTGGAAAATTTCGCCCCTATCTGTACGGCCGGCCATTCACAGTCATCACTGATCACCATGCTTTGTGCTGGCTTTCTTCCCTGAAAGACCCTTCAGGCCGCCTTGGTCGTTGGGCGCTGCGCCTTCAAGAATTCGATTACTCAGTCGTGTACAAAACCGGCCGTTTGCATCAAGATGCCGGCTGCTTGTCCCGTTATCCTGTCGACCCAGCAGAGAGTGACAGTCCCACGGCCACCCCTATCTGCCAACGTTCTCTCTCTCTCCGCTTTTCATGACATCGGAATCGAGCAACGGCGGGACGCTTTCTTGGACAACATTATCCAAAGGCTAACATCGGCGACACCCGACCCTTCCCTTCGAATGTTTGTGCTCCACGATGGTGTATTATACCGTTGCAACATGCGCCCTGACGGCCCTGAGAGACTACTCGTCGTTCCCCCCTCAACTGCGCCAGACTGTTCTCGCCCAGCTTCACGATATACCGATAGCTGGTCACCTCGGCGTGTCACGGACCTATGACAGAGTACGCCGGCGCTTCTTCTGGCCTGGTATGTACCGCGACGTCTGCCGTTATATTGCTGCCTGTGACCTTTGTCAACGACGGAAAAAGCCAACTACCCCTCCAGCCGGACGCCTGCAGCCACTCGACGTACCACAAGACCCATTCTACCGTGTCGGCGTTGACCTGCTTGGCCCTTTTCCTACGTCGGCTGCGGGAAATCGGTGGATTGCAGTAGCAACCGATTATGCTACCCGATACGCGATCACACGGGCCCTTCCAACCAGCTGTGCAACTGATGTTGCCGATTTCCTCCTGGAGAACGTCATCCTACACCACGGCGCCCCTCGGCAGCTCCTTACCGACCGAGGCAGCTACTTCCTTTCCAAAGTGGTTGATGACCTCCTACGCTCCTGCGCCACTAAACACAAGCTCTCGACTGCGTATCATCCACAAACAAATGGTCTAACCGAGCGTCTCAATCGAACTCTTACGGACATGCTCTCCATGTATGTCTCCGCCGACCACCGCGACTGGGACACCACGTTACCGTTTGTCACATTCGCCTACAATTCCTCTCGACACGACACCGCTGGGTTTTCTCCATTTTTTCTTTTGTTCGGCCGCGACCCTGCGCTACCTTTCGACACGCTGCTGCCGATGGGACTAAGTTACACGTCGGAGTACGCTCGGGAAGCAATAACGAAGGCCCAAGAGGCGCGCCAAGTTGCTCGACGACGACTAGCGGACTCGCAGGACAATCAAAGGCGCGTATATGACGCTGGCCATCGTGACGTTCACTACGCACCCGGTAGTCTAGTCCTGCTTTGGTCCCCCCTCACGCCGCGTTGGACTTTCGGAGAAGTTACTCCCACGCTATTCAGGCCCATACCGCATCTTACGTCAAGTGACCGACGTCACCTACGAAATCGCCCCTACTGATCCCACCGTCGTCCACCCTCGTACTGACATAGTGCATGTTACCCGGCTCAAGCCATATCATTCGCCTGCCTCCTGATTAGCACCGGGTCGGTGCTCCAGCCGACGGGAAATTATGTAACGGGCTGAAGAGGACGACGAGGAGGATTGGAAAGAAGACGACGTGGACAGACCTGCGAGCTGAGCGCCATCTTGTCAGCCATCTGTCCTGTGCCATCTGTCCTGTGCACAGCGCCATCTGTCGCTGTGCCATCACGTGATTCCTGAGAGAATGCGAGCGGGAGAGCTGGCACTTTTCCAGGAATAGAACGGCGAACAGACGGAGAGACGCGAGTTTGAGAGAATAAAGCCTTTGACCTTGGAACCCGCCGCTGAGTTTTTGCATACAATTGGTGTAATAAACCACACCGCGGCTAGCAACATAGACGCACCCATAGTGAAGACATTTTGAAGTTCGAGCAAATGCTATACAGGCTCTCTCGTCCTCGAGCCTAGCACAACCAGCTTAATCACCGTCGCCTAATAGTCATCGGTCGGCAATGACCCAAAGCCGATTGCAGGCGCTGACGGTCGGTGAGGCAACACATTTGTGCACATTAGTACAGATTGTGCTAGAAAAAATTGTCACCCTGAGTACAAAATCGAGATCCGAAACAAGAATGGAATATCGCAACCGCTGATAGAAAGCATCAGCAAACTTTCAGTTTCGGTATGTATGTAAATCAGAGCAGCTTCCTCTCCATGCAAGTTCAACTTTCTTTTTCAGTCAAGCGAGTTGATTGTCTTTTACAGTCACGTCAATCGATGAGCCACGAGTTTATTTTTTACCGCAGGATTTATACAACAGGCTCGAGGTCTGTCAGCAACTTGGTACAACTTTCGCCTATGCGCACGTGAATACTGTTTATTCTCCGCCTTTTGTGGCCACAATAGGAATTGGTAATTTTTCTGAGTGACACTGCCAACACAAAAACGCGATAAGTACCAATTACGACAGCCGCATCTGGTCAAAATCGTGAATGTGTGCTCACATATCTCTAAATCTGGAAAAGTATTTCCACGTGTAGTTCATAAAGACAACAAGCTGCATAGATGTAATCATATTTACGAATCGAAATTAGTGAGCAAAACCAAACAATATGCCGTTACGCTCGCAACTATCAGCCCGCAAGGTTGCCCGCATGAAGGACGAAATGAGCGGATGATATAATGGTACACTTACAATGCCTCTGCTGTTTTGTGTTCGGCGTAAGCTAGTGATTTGGTGTTCCCGCACAGAGTGAAGCAGCAACATTTCGCCTTTGGAGCCATTGTTATCCCACTGTCTTCTCTTCAGCCGTTGTTATCATTGTAAGCAAGCGTACGGACGTCTATGAAACGTCGCGCAACGATCACCGCTTCCGCATGATTAAACAATATCGCTCAAAAGTCTGTATTCTGAAAAAGTTATTTTTCCTTTCTAAAGCCAATCCTTAGTTGTATGTGGTAAATGAAAGCGCTCACTGTTTTGTTTGATTCTAAGTTGAGAAAGATGCCTGAAGCTTTACTGTTACTCAGCACGAACAATGTGTTTTAGCTTTCAAATGAAGGTGGCTTACCAGGGTCCGTACTATTCTCGTACGGGTGAACCAAGAACACGCTGCAGTTTCTTTCCGTGTAGATAAGCGTCATGTTTTTGTAATCCCAGTGACCCCCCGCCTGCGCAGAAATCACAATGGCCTTTTATACACTCTCACGTCATGTAGGGTAAAGTAGAAACGGAAAACTTTCTGCGGTGCCTCGACAGATAAAGCGATAAATTTAGTCGACAGTAGGAGAAACTAAACTACAAACCACAATTCTCGAATAAGAAATGACAGTTGTTCCTCCTCATTAAAAGTTGAAAGCATAAACAAATTAACTGAAGCGTAAATTTCGCAACTTTAGCGTTACCTGTGTTGGCAACATTGGTGCCAACAATATAGGGCTGCACGATATGTATATGGTGATACATATCGTGATTTCTCGTACACACACACACACACACACACACACACACACACACACACACACACACACACATATATATATATATATATATATATATATATATATATATATATATATATATATATATATATATATATATATATAAGTATATATATATATATATATCTTGTGAAAAACTTCGAGAGTAGCACAATGCAGGAAACAAAACACATATTTATTTTATTCTAACAGTTTCCAGTTTCAACTGGCTGTAGACCGGCAGTACATGGCACAACATGGCACAACCGGCAGTAGAGGGCCGCCCGCCCTAGTTTGGGAGTGGGCGGCCAGAATTAGGTGCCTGTATATATATATATATATATATATATATATATATATATATATATATATATATATATATATATATATATATATATATATATATATATATATCTGCATCTATATATATATATATATATATATATATATATATAGATGCAGCAAGGAAATAACGCTGGCCCCGGTAGAATAAGGAACAAAAGAGAGTACGACGCACGTTGGTTTTGCACGGTATATTTTCTGACGTTTCGGCTGGTGGACCAGCCTTTGTCAAAGAGTAGTATACGCAATAAAAAATGTGCCAAATATGCATTATTTGTTTCGGTCAGTGTACGCAAGTTGTGCAGATGGCCCTGTAGCACAATGTGCCAACAATACCGCAAGCTGCTGTACGGCTTCCATACTTCCCAATGGGCACGCCAAGCAAGCTCACATCGTAAAGAATCACGACGGTAACGTCGAATTCTTGAAATGTCAGGCTCCACTGTGCGAGGCGACCCGAAAGGTCCTTGAAGTTAGCTAGCCAACACAAGGCGTGGTGGTCGCTCACAACTTTGAAGGGCCTGCCGTAAAGGTACGGGCGAAACTTTGATGCAGCCCAGATGATGGCAAGGCACTCCTTTTCTGTTGTAGAATGGTTGGCTTCCGCCTTTGATAGCGACCGGCTAGCATATCTGATGACCCTTTCAAGTCCGTCAGTCCTCTGCGCAAGAATGGCGCCAAGTCCTACATTGCTTGCGTCGGTGTGTACTTCTGTTTCCGGCGCATTCGTCGACATGTGCAAGTAACGGAGGCATCTGCAGGTGTCGTTTTAGTCCTTGAGCTTCCTCCTGCGGCGTTTCCCACTTGAACGCGACGTCGGTCCTGGTAAGGTCAGTGAGTGGCTCCGCGACGCGGGCGAAGTTCTAGATGAACCGCCTGTAGTAGGCGCACAGGCCGAGAAATCGACGCACGGCCTTCTTGTCGGCGGGTGGCGGGAATGTAGTGATGGCGGCTGTCTTCTGCGGGTCGGGGCGAACTCCAGACTTGCTGTTGACGTGACCAAAGAACAGAAGTTCCTTGTATGCGAAGCGACACTTTTATGGCTTCAGGGTGAATCCGGAGGTTTTGATTGCTTAAAGTACAGCTTCAAGGCGTCGGAGCTGTTCGTCTAAGTTTGAAAAAAAACACAATGACGTCGTCCAAGTACACAAGGCAAGTCTGCCACTTCAAGCCGCTCAGTACAGTATCGATAACGCATGGGAAGGTAGCGGTGGCCGAGCAAAGACCAAAACGCATGACCTTGAACTCGAACTGGTCGTTTAGTGTTATAAAGGCAATTTTTTTCTCGGTCTCTCTCGTGGACTTCGATTTGCCAGTAGCCTGTCTTAGGTTCATCGATGAAAAGTACTTCGCGTTGTGTAGCCGCTCCAGGGCGTCTTCTATCCGTGGGAGGGGGTACACATCAATCTTCCTGATCTTGTTCAGCCGGCGATAGTTCCGTCCTTCTTCTTCACCACCACAGGAGACGCCCAGAGACTCTTAGACGGCTAGATTATGTCGTCGAGTAGAATGTCGTCGACTTGTTCCTTTACGGCTTTGCGTTCTCGCGTCGCAACTCAATACGGGCTGTGACGGAGTGGTCGGGCACTTTCTTCTGTTATGATACGATGTTTCGCGACTGGGGTCTTTGGAATTCTTTACCACGATGATAAGCAGTCCTTGAATTGCAGAAGGAGAGTTTTCAGGTGGTCTTGCCTCTGCTTCTGTAGGCTAAGGTTGACGTCGATATCTGTTTTGGGACCTCGATTCGCCGAAGAAGATTCCGTAGCATCGGAGAGGGCGAAAGCATTGCTGGTGTCCACGAATTTCTCGATGTAGGCGACCATCGTAACAATGTTGAGATGCCTATATTCATGGCTGAAGTTTGTCAGCAGTACCCTTGCTTTGCCATCATGCAAGTAGGGCTAAAAAAATAAGCGCCCGAGCTTTCTGCTTCCTCCTACTACCTTCTCCAGTCCTCGTTTCCTTGTTTGCGCCAATATGTATCCCATGTACGTCAACCACTTCGACGAGCAACAAGACTTATTTAAAAGGTTATATGCCCATCAGCCTACCCTCCGTTGCCTACAGTTTGTATACGAAGGTGCTAATATAATTAGAACTATCTTAGGAAAAATAATCCAGAAGAGCAAACATTTTGTAAAGTTTACTCTACAGTAGAAAATATTCACAGTCAGGCGATACAGAAATACGCGTGACATAACCTACCCGACGTCCAGCTTTCTAAATTACGACAAAGTATATGATTCAGCCAAAGCCTCACCAGTGATAGAGGCAATACGGAATCAGGCTGTATAAGAACCATGCATACAATTACAGCAAGAAGTCTGCAGCGGCTCCAACGCCTCCATAGTCTTCAGTAAAGAAAATAATTTATTTATTTAGTTATTTATTTATTTATTTATTTATTGTACCCTCAAGGCCCGAGGGCATTACAGAGGGGAGTGGTAAATGGCAAATTGTACAATAATTGGGTAGTAAATAACACAAGAAAATAATACAGTACCGCAATAAAAGAATAGAATAGTAATAGCAGTACATACAATGTAGTAAGGAAATGCTTTGCAATTACTAACATAAACAAACAAGGTAACATGACATAATTCTTGCTTATACAATGTTAGGCTAATTAGTTAATAATTACTCAACAAGCATAACGATAAAAGATGTTGTAATTTCCAAGTTAAACAATGTTAGCTACAGCCTGGCGAAAAAGTTTGTTATCATTGATGGTGACTATGTCATTGGGAAGGTGGTTTCATTTCCGAGATGTTCTGCGGAAAAAATAACCGCTGAAGGTGTTGGTATTTGCTGTTTGAATTCCGACTTTGAAGCGATGGTCGACACGGTGTGATAAGTAATGTGGCTGTGAAATGAACTCATTTGGAAGAAATGGATGGTGGTACGTCGTATAAAACAAAGTTAAGCGAGCTATTTTGCTCCGAGACGCTAGTGATGAAAGACATAGGTTAACTTTCATTGAACATATGCTTGAAGTACTGTTATAATTAGAATAAATCAATCGAACTCAATTATTTTGAACGAGCTCTAGAGAGAAGATGAGGTTTTCGTTGTGTGGGTCCCATACTGCTGCAGCATACTCTAGTTTGGGGAGCACTAATGACTAATAAAGTAGTAATTTAAGGATGACGGGGCTTTAGAAATATTGTGACGTAAGTAAGCAGCGTGCTGTTAGCTTTACTGATTATGTACTCAATGTGAAGTGACCAGGTTAGGTTTGAAGCTTTATGAACGCCCAAGTATTTTACAGCGAAAGCTGTTATGACATCACAACAAGGGTCGTTCCTGCGCCGTAGTTGTCCGCCGCCGCCGCCGCCGGTGTCCGTAACCAATATCGCACGAAATAAGAAAAAAACTAAATAAATAAAAAAACACCTAGGACAGAATCAGTGAGCTACGCCGCTGCTTGAAACTGCGGTGCAAACTGACCCTATTCAAGCTTCATGTCGGGAAAGGAATCGCGTTAACGTGTGTTGTAAAGCGTTTTAGAACAGTAAAGTAAGAACCAGGCGTCACACAATGCGAATTGCGTAACGAGTGGGGGCGTTCATTGCTCCAACCCATTATAAAAAGCCTGAGGCAAAATTCTTCATCGTCGTCAGCCACAGCATCAACAAAGTGCACATAATGCGTTACAAGAGTGTAGCGGGTACCGCACTTTTCTGAAGAATGACGAATAATGGCATAGTAGACGCTTCCCCACTACACAAAATTATGATGATTTATGTCGTAGTGGGTACCATGCGAGTGTGCTTGTAGTAGTTGCCCCAAGAGTTTTTTAAAAAAGTCTTAAAAAGGCCGCTCTCCCAGCTTTCGCTGCTGCTATGCTGCGCGTTCCGCGCAGGCCTGGCGGTTTTTATTAATTCACAGGATCTAAAGGGATATTATTCAAATATTCAAATGGTAGAAGGAAGGGTGGCGGAATTTCTATGAACGCGGAGAATTTTACAATTGTTAATATTTAGTTCCATTCGCCAGGTATTACACCAATCACTTACGTAGTTCAAATCTGATTGAAGAGCATTAGAATCGTCAGTACTGGTCAGTGGCGTAGCCAGGGGGTCGCACACCGGGCACGTGCCCCCCCCCCCCTCCTCCGAAATTTTTTTTAGCCATGGCATACAGGGCGAAAAATGAGCATTTTAGGGAGGTGCCACCCCCCGAAATCAAGGGGTGCCCCCCCCCCCGAAAAAAAATTTCTGGCTACGCCCCTGGTACTGGTTATTTCATGGTAAATTACGCAATCGTCAGCAAGCAAGTGAACGTGAGATGTCAAAGAGCATTAGAATCGTCAGTACTGGTCAGTGGTGTAGCCAGGGGGTGGCACACCGGGCACGTGCCCCCCCCCCCCCCCCGAAATTTTTTTTAGCCATGGCATACAGGGCGAAAAATGAGCATTTTAGGGAGGTGCCACCCCCGAAATCAAGGGGGTGCCCCCCCCCCCCGAAAAAAAATTCTGGCTACGCCCCTGGTACTGGTTATTTCATGGTAAATTACGCAATCGTCAGCAAGCAAGTGAACGTGAGATGTCAAAGAGCATTAGAATCGTCAGTACTGGTCAGTGGCGTAGCCAGGGGGTGGCACACCGGGCACGTGCCCCTCCCTGAAATTTTTTTAGCCATGGCATACAGGGCGAAAAATGGGCATTTTAGGGAGGTGCCACCCCGAAATCAAGGGGTGCCCCCCCCCCCCCCGAAAAAAAATTTCTGGCTACGCCCCTGGTACTGGTTATTTCATGGTAAATTACGCAATCGTCAGCAAACAAGTGAACGTGAGATGTCAACGTAGATTGCAGATCGTTAATATAGATTAGAAAAAGCAGTGGTCCTTGTACTGATCCCGGAGGCACACCGCAACGAACCTCAGTTAAAGGTGAGTCATGATTATTAGCAGTAACAAACTGATGGCGGTTACAAAGTATTCAATCCATTTCAGTATGTTATTATCGAGGTTTAAAACGCTTAGTTTGAAAAGAATTAGTTGATGGCAAACCTGGTCAAATGCTTTACTAAAATAAAAAAACACACAGTTCAGCAGATGAGGCGCGATCTA
Organism: Rhipicephalus appendiculatus; assembly: GCA_030522465.1. Classification (NCBI taxonomy): domain Eukaryota; kingdom Metazoa; phylum Arthropoda; class Arachnida; order Ixodida; family Ixodidae; genus Rhipicephalus; species Rhipicephalus appendiculatus. The sequence goes on from JALIZH010013165.1 coordinate 227,240, forward strand.
AAATACAGCGTAGTCCACGAGTAAATGATATTAGTTGCGTTTCGCATGAGTATGTTTTACGGAAACCATGCTGAGCTGTGGTGAAAAATGAGTTGCAATCGAGAAAGTTAACCACGTTGGTAAAAATTACGTGTTCCATAAGTTTCCAACAGGTGCTGGTCAGTGAGATCAGGGGGGGGGGGGGGGTAATTCATTTTCCATTGCGAAGGCAGGGTAGATGTGTTTATGGATTGCTGAGAGATTTTGGTCAATATGATGGAGCTGAAGACGCTCGTGCTTTTTGAAAATTTGCTGTAAATGCCATCGAAAACCGGAGCTGAGTTAAAGGGTAATTTATCAATGCTTTTAGCAATGCCAGATGAATAAACTGTTACAGGATCCATGATAAGATAATCGCATGCATTAGTGTGCCGGTAGGTGACTGTTGCTCGAAACCGAAGAGTTATTCGAAAATGTGTCGTTAAGAGCGATCGCGCAAGCGTTACTTGGGATTACGTGGCCTTCTGTGTCTTTTAGGATGATAGTGCTCTCGCAAGGGGGGGTTAGTGACGCGCCAGATCTTGCGATTGTCTGTTTTGATCATGTCGGGTACCGTGTGGGTTCATAATTTTTTGCATCTTTTAGTGCAGATAAGTATGTACGATTAGCCATTCTATAAGATTCCCAACGTGCATGATTAGAAGGCAATTTAGCTAAGCGATAGAGCCGTTTCTTTTTGTTAGACAGGCGCTTGATGTATGAGTTATACCAAGGGGCTTGTGTATTAGAAATGATGGCACAATTTGGAGTGTATTTTTCTGTCAACAGACGTAAATGACCTACAAAAATATCCCAGTTATTCTCAACTGAACGAGTATCAAAGCTAATAAAAGAACTGTCGAGAAATCAGCCTAATGCATTGTTAATTGCCTCAAAATTAGCCTTCTTATAATCACGAATAATTTTCTTAACCTTAGTTCGTTTAGGAGGGCTAGCGTTAATGCCAAGACTTATTAAAGAATCATCGCTAATATTAGGTAGAAAAGTTATTGGGGAAGCTAGATCTGGACGATTACTTAAAACTAAGTCAAGGGTGCTCGCAGTGTTGGACGTGGTTCTGGTCGGCTGGGTAACAAGTTGAGAAAGGGAAAACACGGAACAAAGTTCGCAAAATTCTTTCGCCTGAGTTGAAAAGGGCGTTATACCGGGAGGATGTGTGTTCCACAACAAGTTCGAAAAATTAAAGTCACAAAATAAAAACAAAGGTGATGAGGGAAACCGTGAAGAAGTGAGGTTAATAGCATCGTGTAAGTTGTCAAAGAAGGTGGCAGATGATGAAGGCGAGCGATAGCATACACCAAGGATTATCTTTGTATGACTGAGTGTTAGGCAAGCCCATGTGCACTCAAGATTAGTTTTAATGTCTATATGAAAGGACGGAATATCTTTCGAAATGTCAAGAACGACATCCCCTCCTCGAGGCTCGGTGCGGTCACACCGGTAGACAGCAAAATTAGAGGAGCCATAAAATATATCACAATCACGCACATATGCAGGAAGCCAGGTTTCGGTAAGGGCGACGATTTTCGCGTCACGCGTGTCGATTGCTGATGACAAGAAAAAGAATTTGTTGACAAGACTTCTTGTATTTGTAAAAACGAATGGGTAGGTCAAATGCGTCTGCATCTAATTCTTCGTTTACCTATTGCTTACCTCTTCGTTTTCCTTGTAGTTACATCTTCGTTTTCCTATTGTGCCGGACGTCATGCGTTCGTACAATTTAGTCCAGAACCTGTTACATTCTGAATTAGTTCATGAACAGAACCGCTGGTAGCGTCGTATACGTATCCATTTATTGTTCAAAAACAATTTATTGTAACGAAGCTTGAAGTTGGAAGAACCAGACTAGGCGGTACCATATTCAAAAAGGTTTTGCAAGGGGTGCGGGTAGGTAATGAGAGGTCTTCACCAACTGAAAGATTTTGTTATTAAGGCGAAAGCCTTTAATGTCTCATTGCTCACGTCCGTCCGGTGTGCGTCCGTCCGGTGTCCGTCCGGCGTCCATCCGTCCGTCCGTCCACACACGCACTGCGCATGCGCCAACCCATTAAAAAAAGTTTTAAAGAAATCCTCCTCTCCACCTCTCTCTCCTCTAGGCATCCCTCCCCGCGGAGGCCACACCCTCACTGCGCATTCGCGTCCCCTCCCTTTCTCCCTCCTATGCTCCCCCCTTTCTCCCCCTCCTACGCTCCGCCTCTCTCCTCTAGGCATCCCTGCCCGCGGCGTCCACACCCCAACTGCACATGCGCGCCTTCCCCTCTCCTACGCTCCCCCCTATCTCGCCTCGCGACGCCGACACAGGCAGCTACTGCTAGCCGAGTTTCTTGGTTGAAAAAACCGACTGCTCGCGATGCACAACCGTTCACTGGCCACCCCGTATATATGGCAATGGATCTTGACCTGCAAGGTCGTGCCGGTGGGAGATTTCTCCTGTGCGTTGTCTAACGATAAAAAATTCGCAGCGTGCGCGTTAACTAAAAGCGGACTGCGGGTCTCTGTGTCCAGTCCGAGTCTTCTGTCTCTCATTGCCCATTAGGAGCGATTGGGATGTTCCAGTAGGAAACACCGGTCCATCACTGCGTGCTTTGGGCCCCCCCAGGTTTCTCTCCTGTGCAACGCTGCGATGAGCGCCAGCGTCAACGCCGCCGCCAGCGTAAGCGTTAGCGCCCGCTGCTTCGCATCTACACATGGCTTCCCTTTAGCGGGAGATGGTGTAATCTTTAAGACGAAAGCCTTTAATGTCTCATGCTCACGTCCGTCCGGTGTCCGACCGACCTCCGTCCGGCGTCCGTCCGTCCTCTGTCTGTCTGTTCCTCTGTCCGTCCGTCCATCCACCCGTATGTCCGTCCGACCGTCCATGTCCGTCCGTCCGTCCATCTGAGCTCTGGCACGGAGCCAGGTGGCCGCCGGGATGCGCAGACGGACGCCGGTCGCGTCGGACTCTATAGCGCTCGCGCTTTGCTTGCGTAGCGTCGCTGTGTCCAGAGTTTGCAATCATTCAGACCGACGCCCTCTCAATGGACCCAGGCGTTCACGGAATACACTTTCCAATTTACAAAGGGTCCGTCAATTTAAGAGCTGGAACGCCGGATGGCGTTTGCACGATGCGCAAAGCGCGAGAAAACTACTAACGCATGCGAATGGAGGAAGATGAGTCTCGCGTCTCGCTGCGATTCGCGGGAAAAAATTAAAGAAGAAAACACGCACCCCTTCGGTTTGTGTCTTATCCCACTGAGTGTGTAAAAGAAAAAAAAGACATGGCATAATCAGTGGAATGGCCACATGCTTTCGCCGAACACATTTTGGAACGTACAAAGTGTCCTTCAATTTTTTTAAATTGGTTTCGCAGAGCAATAATACTTTCCCTTGTCCTGAAGTGCGAAAATTTTGCAATGATGGGGCGCCACTTGTCAGGATTGAAGGAACCGAGGCGATGTGCGCGTTCTATTGTGCCATCGGGAAATGAAGCGCAAACTGATCTCATTGCTGGGATTACCTTGGATTCAGTTTCTTGCCACGATTCCTTTGTGTCAGGAATACCTCGGAATATAAGATTATCACGGCGTGACCGATGTTCAAGTTCAGCGAGACGTGAATAAAACGCATCCAAACAATAAGCAACTTTTTCAGCCTGGGCGTGCGCGGATGCCATTTCCTTAGTTAGTTCATCAACTTTTTTATTTTTATCATCAACTTTTAATTTTTATTCGAGCAAGTCTAGGCGTTTCTGGAGACCATTAATTTTTGTCGTGATGACCTGCTGGCCATTTTTGATAGCTTTAACATCAGAGGCCAGCTCAGATTGGGCCTTGGAACCTTCAAGGGATCGAGTGTGCAGATCCTTTAGCAGCTTGAACAATACATTCGTTTGTTCTGAAGGGTCCGCGGGTAGTGAGTCTACATTAAGCATTGATTATGTGCGTGTGTTAGGTCCAGGGTTAGTCCCGACGTCACCCGATTTGTAATAACAGATGGGCAACGGAAAAGCAATCACATGTGGTATGCAACAACACCCGTGGATACGGGAACATTAAATACCAAGAAAGAAGGGTGTAGCGCAGGCTGACTGGATCTCTCCAATAATGTTCGCCGTGTTTTTACACAAGTTTTTTAGGAGCCCTGGACGCGGAACAGCTAGGGAATCAGAGCTCATTAAAAGTACATTAATAACCTTCAACCAGCTGAAGTCATTGAGTGAGAGATTAACTCTGGAGACTCAATTGCAAAGCATGATTAAAAATTTGTACACGGCAAGAGTACAGCAGTTCTCAAAATCAATGCGCCGAAAAGTAAACTGATATAGAGTGTCTGGGAATCAAACGACTGTTTGCTATAGATAGCGAGGCACTGGAAATGGTGAGGAATATGTCTACATGGGACGGAAGTAACACGAATAAGAATACATCGGCACGAAATGGCAAGTATGCTGGTATTTTACGAGATTATCGTGGTAGCTCACGAGTATTCTTGAAGTGAAGTGCGGTGCTTCAAGAAATGCGTCCGGAAATCCACAAAAATCAGGAAAATGGAATGTTTCCTCACTGCATTCATAAATTCCTTTACTGTAGCGATTGTCCTCTTAAACTGCCAAGAGACATCGAATACAAAAATAATTGAATAAATTGGTTAACCATATATTCAGTGGAGACGTGCGGCTAGGTAAAATGGGAGAATTGAAGATTGAAGCGCTTACTGTCAAGAAGCCATTCGCGGGTTGAAAGCTTCAGCACAAGCTCACCTTCGATTTCGAGGAAAATCAGTTTGTTGAGAAGAAGTTGAATGTAAGTTTAAGTACCATAACCGCTTTACACTCATATTCTTTTATTTCAGCATTCAATTTAAAACAAATGCAAGTACAGGAGCTAAATTCTTCGGAGATTGTATGCGTGGGTGTCTGTACAAAATCGCGCTGTTCTGTAGTGCCTACTACATTGGTCAGTCTAGCGGGTGCCTGAAGAACTGACTTCGTGAACATATAAATAACGTCCGAAAAAAAAAAAAGATGTTTCTCTTGCGCTATCGCCATCAGCGGGACTGTCTTGGAGAATTGGACAACACAACATTTATGTACGCGCACAAAACATACCACACCTGCACAATTTCAGAAGCAACTCAGATGAGGCGAGAGGGATGCTGCTGCGTGGGGAAGCCGTCCATTTCACTATGTTAATTGAGAGTGTTTTTGGAAGGTGGGGATTCGTGCATGTGATGACCCCTCTTTCATTGTACTCGCTATGTTTACTCTGTTTCAGCGCGTTTGTTAATTATCCCTTTCGCTTGGTTCGACACGTGCTAGCTTATTATGTTTTTCAGTAGTCACTCTAAAGCTAACATGTATACCTACACCTTCCTTCGCTGCACGATAAAACGTTAGGTGTTGTCGGTGTCCCCTACTATCTTTTTTCGTGATTCCGCGATACTACACTGAAGATTATGCAGTGCCAACTAGCCCGAACCACTACTCTTCGTATGTTTTAAACAGAACCCTGTGTTTATGTTATATATTCGTCCTGACGCTTCGGCAGCAGTAGTTTCGTGACTATATTTCACTGCTTCAAAGATTTATTCTAAGATTCTTCTAAGATTCACCGGGCTCCATCTGTTACAAAATTGGCATGGGCAGCAGGGAAACCAACATTTTATAAACATTCCTCACCACATGTGATAACAAGCTCTCACTTCATTGTCACTGTTACTCGTGCTTAGTACACGAGCTGCAGCACTCACCTGCAAAGAAAACTTCCACAGAGCCAAGTGAGTCACTGCTGTTTTTAAATATTCCATGGAGCAGGTACCCTCCCCACCTAGAATTTAACACCAAAATAGCAGTGAAGAGATCAACATAAAGACAATATTTCTACTTGCAGTTTTACGGAACGGAATTAGAGCAGATTTGCTTCTCAGCCATTTGTTTCATTATTTATACATTTATTGCTTTCATGGGCACTGCGGCAACATCAAGATGTATTGATACACTGTTACTTCCTAGTATGGTGGTTATGCACTCTCACGAAATATATTTCAAGGGTCTTTCATTTCGAATCCAGGTACTGGCATCCTACACCTCACGGAATCCAAAGCTCAGTGCCACATATGTACGTCCCTTCTAGCGTACTCAGGGTGGTAACTTAGGTGTTTTAACCAAAGCTGCTTAAAAGCGCCGTTGTGCCGTTTCGCATTCACAAAAAAAAATGTGGTGAAGGGGCCTCTATAGGGGAGGGTGTTTCAGCTCATCTAACATGCTTATACTAGGGAGGGGCGAAGCATGCAGCGTAGGCCGATGTTTCCCAGGACAAAATCTTTACCATTTACTGCTTTACTCGCCACCGGTCCACTAACGCACCATCACTTTGCAGATATGTTTCATGAAGTGGTGTTTCAAATAGATGACCTTACCGTAGAAATGCACGCTTGTGTACCTGGTTTAAGAAAATAACAAGAGCACCTTGCTAAATTTCGTCCGGTATTCTGACACCACTGCTAAGCCAAAGTAAACGTTTTAAGCAGTAACGAAGACACTTTAAATCACACTGCGCATAGTGTTGACCGATGGCGAGTAGTGAGATTTACTTAATTATTGTGGCGCATACCCGATTACGATGGACCATGTCGACGACATGCCACGCCGACAAGCCAAGACCTTAAGGTGCTTCGCCCCTAAAACAGTCATCACCCTGAACGGCCTCTGCCTTTCCAGCGCGTGGAACGCAATAATTCGGACTGCGATCGCTCCCTTCGTCTTGTTCCTCATCATTTTCTTCGCTTCGTGAACACTTGAGGATGGCACGCTCTCTCTCGCTGCACCGATTTCTCCGGTGAGGAATGCAATAACTCGGATGGACTGGAATGCAAGAACTCGGAGAAAGACAGTAATGACAGGGAAAGTACGGAAAAACATTGGAGGGAATGCAAAGAGGCAAGGCCGCTGGTGATGGTCAGGTAACATCAGATCTGTTGAAAGATGGCGGACAGATTGTCGTAAGAAAACTGGCCACCCTGTATGCGGAGTGTATCTTGTCGGTGATAGCGCCAAAATCTTAGAAGAATGTTAAAATCATCTGCGTACATAAGAAAGCGCACGTCATGGACTTGAAAAATTACAGGCGATCAGCTTAGTGTCGGTTGTTTAGAAGCCATATACAAAAATAATACCTTATAGAATTAAGACAACAATAGACTTCATTCAACCAAAATGACCAAGCAGAATTTTGTACAGGCCTCTCAACAACAGACAACATTCATACTATCAATTAGATGATAGAAAATGCTCGGAATACTACCAAACCCTACATATCGCTTTCATAGATTTCGAAAACACATTTCATTTGGTCGAGAAATATTAGCATGCAAGGCATTCAGGAATCAGGGCGTCAGCGAAGCATATATAAATGTGCATAAAGAAATCTACAGCGGATCCACGGCCACCGTAGTCCTCCATAAAGAGGGTGACAGAATCCCAATAAAGAAGGGTGTAGGGCACGGAGACACAATCTCCCCAATGCTATTAAATGCGTGCTTGCAGGAGGTTTCAGGGCCCTAGATTCGGAAGAGTTAGGGATAAGACTTAGAGGAGAGCACCTCAGTAACCTGCCATTCGCTGGTGACATTGCATTGATGAGTAATACAGGAGACGTACCACAACCCATGATGCGGAATTGGAACAAGGACAGCAGAAAAGTAGGTCTAGGATTTAATATCCATAAATCCTAAGTAATGCCTAACGCTCTCAGTAGAGAACAGCACTTTACGATAGGTAGCGAGACGTAAGTTGTAAAGGAATACGCCTGATTAGGAGAGGTAACCCCGGAGCCGAACCAGGAGGGTGAAGTAACTAGAATAAGGATGGGGTGGAGTACAACCGGGAAGCATTGCCAAATAATGAGTAAGGATAGGTAGGTGATAGGTAGGTAGGTGGGCAGATAGGTAGGTGGGCAGATGAGATTAAGGAGGTTGCTGGTACAACGTGGCAGCAGCAAGCGCAGGACCGGATTGGTTGGCGGAAACATGGGAGAGGCGTTTGCCCTGCAGTGCGCGTAGTCAGGCTGATGATTATGATGATAATAATCAAAGAGAAACAAGAACGCCGTCCCAACTCCCCTGTTCCTTCAGGCGCCACTAGTGCGATACTGGCTTTAGTTCTTAATCCGCCACTGCAGACTGGGCTGCGATAAATTCTAATATTATTATTGATACGCGTAGTCGCTTTCAGATTTCATTGGCGAAAACTGTTACATTTGTCATTGGCAGGGTATAAGGACGTTGGGTCCTGTATTGCAGTGTCCGGGATGCTCGGTGATTTGTGAAGCCTTGAGCCGCCTCATTCTGAAAGAGGTTCCAGGTGACGCCCTATTGTCCTGGTGCCCAGATTATGGTCAGGATGTATTCGATTGTTAAGTCCCCTAAAAGCTTTGATTAGAATGAGCTATGCGTCCGTACCTATTCTAAACATTTGGCACTTCCTACATGGAGCCTTCGAATCGTCATTATTGTCACTGGCGCTTTTCCCTGAGCGCCCTCTTTCATTGCCAGCGCGATTGCTATCTCCTCCGCTTCTATTATGGACACTTGATCTATTGAGGATTGTAACGTTTTGTTTCGGTTTGTGACCACTGCCACTATGTTTTTTTTTGTGTTTGAGTGATATGGTGCAGCGCCTGTGACTCTCGCCGTGTTAGGTATTTTGTCTCTCTATCCGAGGGCTGCTCTTGCTCTTCTTCTCCCAGCATGTAGAGCTCATCCATGTCCTTCGGTAGGGGGGATATGGTGCACCACTCTCTGAGTAAGAAGGACAGTTCCTTGGTTCTTCCATGTCCATACAATTGTTCACCGAGGCCTATTCACTTTCGCTACGAGTCTCCAATATTAAAGTGTTAATAGAATGTATCCAGTAATACATAAGAACCTCTCATCAATAGGACCTGTTGCTACACCGACTAAATATAAACACCAACTTACACGGGCTGCACGTATTCTACTCCACAGCATATAGAGATATAAGTCTGTCGCCCAGGACCACACCAACTTAGGTTTCATATTACGTCGGAGTGTACACTAAAGAATGAAGAAAAATTGAAGCAGACTTTGTACATTCCAAAGTGTGTTCGGCGAAAGCGCGTGGCCATTCCACTGATTATGCCACGTCTTTTTTCTTTTACACTCTCAGTGGGATAAGACAAAAACCGAATGGGTGCGTGTTTTCTTCTGTAATTTTTTTACCGCGAATCGCAGCGAGACGCGAGACTCATCTTCCTCCGTTCGCATGCGTTAGTATTTTCTCGCGCCTTGCACATCCTGCAAACGCCATCCGCGTTCCAGCTCTTAAATTGACGGACCCTTTGTAAATTGGAAAGTGTATTCCGTGAACACCTGGGTCCATTGAGACGGCGTCGGTCAGAATGATTGCAAACTCTCGGCACAGCGACGCTACGCAAGCAAAGCGCGAGCGCTATAGAGTCCGACGCGACCGGCTTCCGTCTGCGCATTCTGGCGGCCACCTGGCTCCGTGCCAGAGCTCGGATGGGCGGACGGACGGACATGGAACGGACGGACGGACGGACAGATGGATGGATGGATGGACGGACGAACAGACAGATAGACGGACGGACGCCGGACGGAGGTCGGACGGACACCGGACGGACACCGGACGGACGTTAGCATGAGACATTAAAGGCTTTCGTCTTAAAGATTACACCATCTCCCGCTAAAGGGAACCATGTGTAGATGCGAAGCAGCGGGCGCTAACGCTTACGCTGGCGGCGGCGTTGACGCTGGCGCTCATCGCAGCGTTGTACAGGAGACAAACCTGGGGGGGCGCAAAGCACGCAGTGATGGACCGGTGTTTCCTACTGGAACATCCCAATCGCTGCTAATGGGCAATGAGAGACGGAAGACTCGGACTGGACACAGAGACCCGCAGTCCGCTTTTAGTTAACGCGCACGCTGCGACTTTTTTATCGTTCGACAACCCAGAGGAGAAATCTCCCACCGGCACCACCTTGCAGGTCAAGATCCATTGCCATATATACGGGGTGGCCAGTTAACGGTTGTGCAGCGCGAGCAGTCGGTTTTTTCAACCAAGAAACTCGCAAGCAGACGCTGCCTACGTCGGCGTCGCGTGGCGAGAGAGGGGGGAGCGTAGGAGAGGGGAAGACGCGCGTGCGCAGTGGGGGGTGTGGACGCCGCGGGCAGGCATGCCTAGAGGAGAGAGGGGGGAGCGTAGGAGGAGAGAGAAGAGGGGACGCGCATGCGCGGTGAGGGTGTGGCCTCAGCGGGGAGGGATGCCTAGAGGAGATAGAGGTGGAGAGGAGGTTTTTTATTTTTTTTAATGGGTTGGCGCATGTGCAGTGGGGGGTGTGGACGGACGGACGCCGGACGGACGCCGGACGGACACCGGACGGACACCGGACGGACGTGAGCATGAGACATTAAAGGCTTTCGCCTTAATACTACAACATGAACAGTATGGAGGGACAATGGAAGACACCGCTGTCTAGCTCGGTCTTTGAGGATCACCTATGGTTGGTCCAACAGGCTGAGGTGAGAGAAGGGCCAGCGGAGCTCCGACTATTTGCAATGCCCCACTTTATGCGAAAATAAAGCTTCATTATGTCTCTCAGTCATTGGTGGCGTGCTCTCTCTAAAGGCGATATTTTGCCAACTGTGGTTCTCCAATTGTATTCGGGCGAACGTTACTTGCTTTTCTTGGGCACAATAGGACCAATAAAATGTTAACTTCTTTCTCGCGATTATTTCCTTGTTCCTGCAAAAGCGTGCCAATATTTTACGGGAAATTTAACCCGCTTATTGACAATAGCACACACATTCCCAAATATTTTACAATTCTTATGTGTACTTCTGCGGCAACGCATAGTATAAACAACAGATTGCGAATACACGCGTCTTCTCTTTTGCTTCAAGTGATTCCGCCTCCTCAGCTGGTTCATTAAACATTAACCAATGTTGCTCAATAATTTCTCGACAAGTTAGCATCCCCGCGTGTAAGATGGCACTGTCGTGGTTTCATTATCTGTTGCTGCTCAGACCACGCTACGCTTTTTGTGAGTATTTCCAAATAACTTACTGATCAGTGTGATTCGTTATAGACCGGACGTTTAAACATCTTTCGATAAGATCACTGTGGCAGTAATGTCAGCTATGTTATAAAGAGAAGCCTGTGCTAATTGGTCAACTGTTATTGTCTTGTAGAGCGGGTTTTTTTCTCCACCAGTAACCATGCGTCCTACCTGACGCTCACTCATGGTTTCTAGCTGAATTTCACAGTATATTCAATTCACATTTATCCCAACATGACAGGCATCCGATTGCGCTGTTCAGAGAGATAACTTCGTGCAATGACATGGTGCAAATTCACACAAGCAATTGCAACTGCAACGTGAAAACGAATTTCAAGCATTCCTGCTTAATAGTCGCGTTATCGCACTTTGTAAAGGTTCCTGCAAGATAAACAAATTGTTCATCTGTTATCCTCCATATTTTTTTGACAATCCATAGAATATCTTATCTGAGTTAAGCAAATGGGAGAAATAGGTTATCACACCTAATATACAAACGGAAATGATTAGCTCACAAAAATGGATAACGGTAACAAGAAAAAAACTATTAGTTTCCATTAAAGGAGGCTGCGTGCCAATCAACAGAAAACTTCCAACCTTCCACAGCTCGTTCGGATTGATTTTTCAAAATGCCCATTCGAAAGGAAGTAGCGTTTTACCTAAGATAAAGTGCTGTGCCATCAATTGTTACGTTCTACCGTATCGAAAATATAGCAACCGCCAACCTCTTGGTGTGCCGGTGCGCTATAGCCTCTCAAGAATACGGAAACAGCAATACGTACTAGAGAAGCTCTCATGTTTACTTGTTGCAAATATCCCAAACCAATTCATTGCTTCAGTGCTGTCAAACATTGTACATCTTATCCGTAAGGTATTTTGTAAAAGTAAAAAGCCTGCACCATTGCAAGTTGTAATCAATGCTTCACGAGAGTGATCAACCCATCCCCCAGGAGGATGCTGTACGTGCGCTGAACTCACCTATACGCTCAGTATAGGTGAGCGTTTACTGATAAACGCGTTAGGAATTTGGCCTGCGTCGCCACGACCGGTTACACTGACTTAGAGAGAGTTGAACGGAAAGTTGGGCAAGTTGGAATAGTTGCATGATTGTCGCAGAGGAAGAACACGATCACGTTAAAAACTATATTTTACACTGCATTCTTCGGGATGACGCGTCAGGCAGCTGTCACTGATGGCCAAATTAACATCCTAATTTTAACATGATTATCTGGTATAGGTGGCACCGATAGCAAGATGTTATAGATTACGATGCATCTTACTATTGCCATTCATCCCCCCTTTGTTCCAGCGATCGCTTTCGACTTCTTTAGTTCCCAATAACTTGAAGTGGTTTCTCCTACAAACATTGCTGTATTCTCTATGAAAAAGCATACCGAGATATGTCCAAAAAGATTCAGCCCATTCTCAATTCTCCGCCTACAAAGTCTGGCCCGCTGAAATTTGTCCCAACCATAATAGAATGGCTTTTATAGGCCCATTTCATGCGACATTCAACTGGCTCTCTTGATCTTGTTCCTTACATACCAGTCGATGCTCCTTTTAGATGTGAAGCATCTTATGGCGAAGCTTAATCCGGTGGTGGTGGTGGTGGTGGTGGTGGTGGTGGTGGTGGTGTGCCGCGTGCCCACCCTTACTGCGCATGCGCAAACAGTTCAAAAAAAATAAAAATAAAAAACCTCCTCTCCCCCCTCTCTCTCCTCTAGGCATCCCTCCCCGCGGCAACCACACCCACACTGCGCATGCGCCTCCCTTCCTCTCTCCCCTCTTACACTCCCCCCCTCTCTCCATCCCTGCCCGCGGCGTCTAACTCCCCCTGCGCATGCGCGTCCCCCTCTCTCTCTCCTCTCCTACGCTCCCCCCTCTCTCCTCTACGCATCCCTGCCCACGGCGTTCACACTCCACTGCGCATGCGTGTCACCCCCCTCTCTCTCCTCTCCTACGCTCCTCCCTCTCTCGCCTCGCGACGCCGACGCAGGCAGCGTCTGCTAGCGAGTTTCTTGGTTGAAAAAACCGACTGCTCGCGCTGCACAACCGTTCACTGGCCATCCGGTATATATAGCAATGGATCTTGACCTCCAAGGTGGTGCCGGTGGGAGATTTCTCCTGTGCGTTGTTGAACAATAAAAATTCGCAGCGTGCGCGTTAACTAAAAGCGGAGTGCGGGTCTCTGTGTCCAGTCGGAGTCTTCTGTCTCTCATTGCCCATTAGCAGCGATTGGCATGTTCTAGTAGGAAAAACTGCTCCATCACTGCCTGCTTTGCGCCTCCCCAGTTTTCTCTCCTGCGCAACGCTGCGATGAGCGCCAGCGTCAACGCCGCCGCCAGTGTAAGCGTTAGCGCCCGCTGCTTCACATCTACACATGGTTCCCTTTAGCGGGAGATGGTGTAATTTTTCTAGACTGCAACTCCTCCAGGCACCACGCCAAAGGCAATTCTTTGTTTCATCTTCTTTAAGGACGCGAGTCATCACTGCCTCTTGTACACTCCTTTCCGCTAGTTCAAGCTCACCAATCACGAACATTCGTGATGCCATAGCACGAGCCGTCATTGCCCAACAGGTCACGTGGGAATGAATCACAGTCTCTCAAGCTTCTCAAAAAGGCCTGTACGATCGCCGCCATGGAGTCATCGCTTATAGTTGGATCGGTCTATCCAAAAAGTTGTCCCACAACAACATACCATACAATGCCGTACGCCAGGTCACTTATCTCACATGCCACATACAGTGAGTCGTCGATTCTGCGAACTCAGTGCCACTACCATCGAATACTCTGAAGCCATATGTGCCGTCCACCTCAGCTTCTGTGAGGAAGCACCGGGTCGGCACTTTTACGCCGCGAGGCGGTTCCGAAGGCATTAGAGGGTTACCTGCACAAGGCAGGAGAAGGACCTGCTCTGTCAGGGAGATAGTGGTCGACACAGCAAAGCGATAAATCCGCCATTGCTTCCACACGTAAACATCTGTATACATTGCCACCTCACTTGCACAGGTGTTCACAGCTGATGCGCTCTTTTTATCACTTGTGACATCCGTTCATTTCTGTACACGCGTACAACTATGTGTCACTGTCTTAAAGGGCTCCTCACCAGCCCCTGAAATACAGAAAACGAGCGCAGTATTCTCTCCTGGCGTTTCTGGTCTTGCGCACTTTGTGACGCAAAACAGTGATTCTCGTGACGTCTATAGTCTACATTTTTTCGATTGGTCCTATATACGCGAAATATCAGATTTGAATCCTCTCCTGCGCTGCTCTTGCCATGCAGCCGTCCACCAGTTCTTCCTTGCCACGCATAACTATCGTGCGCGATCAAATGATTTCCCTTCATTTTGTCTGTTTAGGACTGCGCAATCGCCGATAGCAGCGTGTAGCCGATAAGCGCGAAATCTTGATAGGCTGGAGCGCTTAGTGCCTGACATTGTTCACATGCTTTTAAGAAATCAGTGGCGAGGAGAACACATTGCCTGTACGAAGGGTAGCGAAGGCGAGGAGGAAACCACTCTCGTTTTTGAACGCGGGGTGGTTAGGGGCCCTTTAAGGATGCCATCGATTTCTGTTTCTGTATGGCTTCACCTGACGTACTGATAGGACACGCAAGCTCAAGTTTCGGTTGATGATTGCGCGCCATGTTCGCCCACGACGCAAAGCCTGCATTGCCGAAAACAAACAACCTTTCTTTGGTGCTCTGCTCTTCAATACAATTCTCTGACTGATCGGTGGGTCAAAGTTTCGAGGTTGTTCCAACAATTTCGGCTCCAGAGCGTCGGGCTAGTCAGCAATAGGTAGTACACTGTGACGCGCCACAGGTGGAATGACAGAAGTCAACACGTTGGCGGAAGCGGGACGTCCGTGTTGTGGAGAAAGTAAACACGCCGCCGATATTACCAATCGCATTATTTCTTGCAGCGCTTCCCATGAACAGCAGTAGCGCCACTCGACGTTCTTTTTCGGGTAAATAAGAAACGTCTGGCATGTTGCATGCCTTGGTTAAAATAAGGTACAACACCGAACAACAGTATTCTTCATTTCTACCAACAGCCACGCCTTTCGATGTTACCGTTAATTGGGGTCACATGTTGTCCCAATAAAGTGATTATCTCCCGGACCTCCTTCATGTTTCTACTGCTCTAGTCACAAGACTACGATAAAATATACGTTAGTTTCTTGATATTATGACGGACGGACGGCAAAGCTTTATTAAAAAAAAAACACGCCAGGCCTGCGCGCAAAGCACAGCACAGTCGCAGCAGAAGCTGGAAGACGCATTTCTAGAACCCATTTCAAACTCTCTTGGGGCTATTAACACAAGCACGCTTGCAAGGCACGCGCTACTCCATCAACTGATTCGGTGGCTGATGAAGATGACGAATTATGGCTGAGCGCCCTTTGTAATGGGTTGGAAGCATTCAACGACCATCTCGTAATCCACATTATATTGTGTGACGCCTGGTTGTTATTTTACTCTTCTACCACATTATATTGCGTATGTTAACGCGACCTTTTCGCGGCATTACGCTTGGTTAGGGTTATTGAGAACCGAAGTTTCGAGCCCTGGCATGGATCAGTGGTAGAATACTGGGCTGGCACATAGCGGACCCTAGGCTCAAACCCCATTCCATCCTGAATATTTTGTTCTTATTGAGGTTTTTTGAATGCGAAGCATTTCTTTGCGTACTGTAAGCACTTTTGCGTTTCTATCTACGTATCTATCTATCTATCTATCTATCTAGCCGCCTGCGTCTGGGTTGCTCTCGTGATTCGCCTCCTTAACTTGGGGTTGACCAAAATTTGTACGGGAGGGTTGGAGGTATTCACGAATATGTCTGCCTGGTCATGACATCAATAACGTGAAAATCCTGTCGCGTACGTCGTCAAACCCTTTCCTGCAGAGACGTGTGGCACATACCCGTATACCGCGGGCCGTGGTATACGGGTATGCACCACAGGTGTTTGGCAATTTATATCTACCTAGGAACGGCGAAGACAGGCATTAGTAATTTAAATGTGAGAGCGTCAAGAAAAACTGTCGTCGGCAGCGTTGACCCGACGAATGCAAATAACAAATATCAGGGTCCCAGCAGGAATCGAACCCAAGCATTCTGCGTGGCAATCAAGTATTCTACCACAGAGCCACGCCAAGGTCTCGGAACTGCTTTGGAAAGAGACCCTATAAAGGCGTAATGTTGGTGAAACGTCAGTTGGGGTTGCAGTGTTGGATACATTATTTTATAAACTTTACATATGTACTCCTATGAGGCAGGTGTCATGTCGGGTTAACGTCACTTTTATACTCCAGGGGAGATGCCAGTCGAAAAACGCGTTTTTTTCAAAAATTACATATTTTCGTTTTTATTTGCTTTCACAAGTACAGTTTCTCTACTTTCACGACAAAAAAAACTGAAGATTGTAATTAAACTCGAAGTAGGTCAAAATCGCTTTTAAAGAGCGCAAGGTGGCTACTAAAAATCTATGAAGTCCTGATTGTCTAGAGTCCCCTGGAAATTGTCACCTGGCTGCTTGCCAATTGCATTTGGCATGAGGGGTTCACTAAAGTCACATGCTCAAAATAACCATGATTGCCAAGCTCTCATGATGAAATAAATCATCTTAAATGACAAATCTTTTCCGCCTAGATGAGCTTTCACTTATACCTTTAAAATGCGTTTTTCTCAAGGATACAATTCTGGGCAACTTCATGAGTTTTTACATCATGTTTTTGGTACTTCTGATAGCCAGATCGGGATGAAATTTTGCCCACATATTTCTTAACATGTGCAGAGTGCAAGGATCTACTTTAAAGCTTGATATCACCTAATGTAATTATTACAAACCTAAAATAAACAATTAGTATGGTCTGAGCATTCCAAGGCTTCTCACATTACAATTTTTCTTGTCCGATTAAAATGTCCTATACGCGCTTTCTTGATAGCTATTTGCATTCTACAGATAATGTGGAGCAATATGAGCCAATAATGGCTCATAACGATAAACATTTACTGGCAAAAGAAGAGTCTACAAAAAGAACTATGTTTTACACATTGTCGTGCTACAAAACGAAAACTGTACAACTTACTATAAAACTAATTACATATTTAAAATAATAAAATTCTATATATACAGCAAAAAGTTCACTCCCTTAGGCTACAGATTAACGCAACTTTTTTTTCCGAATCGCATCTCCCCTTAAGCATCATCCACTGTAGTTGGTCCACGAAGCACTATCCAGGGCTACCATCCTCGCTAGCACAAGTGCTACATATGAGCTTACCGCTTCTGGTGTTGGTAATACCCATGTTTCTGATTGGCATCGTTAAGAAACTGTAAACAACTGGTTATATGGAACATATGCGACTGTTCAACATATGTCGGGGCGTACAAAATTTATACATATCTTTAACTCCATTGCGTAACGTTTCGCTCCATGAAAATATTACAACCCAGTCACCTTGCCTCCGCATGCTTCGCATAACATCGATTCCCATGGTACTTGGGATCTGCCAAAATTTTTTTTCTTATTTCGTGTGATAGCGGTTACGGACGGCGGCGGCGGCGGCGGCGGACAACTACGGCACCCCTGTTGTGATCTCATAATAGCTTTCGCTCTTAAAAAACAGCTGCAAGGTTGCCGGCCCGGGCTCAGGCCACCCGGACATTATTTGCGGTGAGGATAGCATTTCCACCGCTGTCCTGGACCGCTGGATTGCCCACAGTTGGTCGTGCAGGTGTGAGCTAGACAGCGCACTTAGCCATCGCTCCTCGAGAAGGTCCGGTCCATTATTGTCCTCCTGTTATATTATCGTGACGGTGGCCTGTGTGCATTGCTATAGGATATGTGCCATATCTGCGTGTTCGTGCTTACAGAGTTTACAGCTCGCTTCTGGGTAGTTTCTGGAATTTACTCGGTTTAAGTGTACTAGATTTCGAAAGGATCTGGTTTGCAATCTTCGCCAATCTGTTTCTTGAGATACGTGTAGCTGTTTGTGTGGTGGGGGGCTTTGAATCTCGTTTTTGCTTACCGTGCGATACTCAGGAAGAAATCTGAGAGCACGGGTTTTTGCGACGTGCATCAAAATTTCAGTACGCGTGTTTTCTTGGAATTGGCTGCCACGGAAATGCGGCCGTCATGGCCGGTATTTCAGCCCGTGTTCAGGAGCCAAACCGACGCTACAAAACATTAGCACGATTGACGAAACTGGAGCCAATTATCTCTCTTAGGATACGTCAGTAAAGTTATATTTCTGTGATTTCACTGTTGTTTTATTCGGAGTCAGGTATGCCCATTTGTACTTACGCATTTCCTTGCGGCTCATTTCTTTTCTCCCAGAAATAGGTCTCATTTACGGTAACATTATACTTTTTCCAATATACGCAATCCTTAACTATTTTGCTTCCCCGCAAATCGTTACGTGGCAAAATTCGGTATGATGAGTTTTGCTGATACAGCCATAATCGCTGAGTTGTATTAAATACCTACGTACAATGAAATAAAGGACAGAAAAATCAAACAAATTTGAATGTGGACTATATTTTCCGTGAACTCAGTTAATATACCATGATGTAACCATTGAACGATATAACAAACAATGACAAATTTGCTTAATACGCTAGGTAAATTTAATGAAGCTAAACCCGAAAGCGGAATAAACGTAAGCCAGTAAGTATGTTTGTGCGCGCATCCGCAGCCCCAAATTCTAAAGCAATACTTCATTCTTCGATGTCATCTAGTACAGCGCACATGGTCGGCTCAAAACACCAGCCAGTTATGTCTGCAAACCGCTGCAGGAGCAGATGCTTCTTTAATAGAGATCAGTACAGTGGATGGCCGCACGCCTCTGGCCTCTTACGGCTAGGACCACGTGATCGAACGATGTGACTGAAAGAGTTAATTATTAGAAACTTGCAGCTGCTTTACCGAATGAACTAAAGCTTTGATTGCGAAAACTAAGTCCTTGTACTTTGTGGAGAGCTGTCCTCCAGACAGTAGCAGGGTCCTAAATATTGTTGCGTGGAAATACCAGCAATGAGTCATTAGTAAACCTACAGCACAGTTCACACAACAATGCAACTTCACTTCTGTCCCAGACGCATTTCAGGGTATATCCCACTCTGGCCTGTCACCGTCAGTCAAAACCACATAACGCAACCCCCCGGCGGCGAAAGCGCCGACCCGGCGCGTCTATGGGGCCACAGCAGGAGGAGGGTGGTAGCGCTTGAGCCTTGATACATGGACGACGTAACGAGATTACAGAGCAGAGGATGTTGAGGCATCATCGGGAACCGTCTCGTACGTAACGTTGGTGACTTGCCGGAGCACGCGGTATGGACCCACGAAACGAGAAAGGAGTTTCTCAGAAAGGCCTGCATGTCGCGTAGGGGAGCAAAGAAGAACGAGGAAACCCGTCGGAAAATGTTGGTCGTGATGCCGTTCGTCGTAACGATGTTTCTCTCTTTCTTGGGACGCCGTTAATCTGTTGCGGGCAAGCTGACGGGCGTCGTCAGCGCAAGCACTGGCGTCGCGCGCGTATTCCGTGGTAGACTATGCAGCAGCCGGCAGGAAGGAATCCAACGGCAATGTTGGTTCACGTGCAAACAAAAGGTAAAATGGCGAGTATCCAGCATTGTCGTGCCTGGAGGAGTTGTACGCGAACGTCACGTAGGTCAGTGCGAGGTACCAGTCACGATGGTCACCTGAGACGTATTTCGATAGCATGTCTGTCAGGCTCCGGTTTAAGCGCCCTGTAAGCCCGTTTGTCTGGGGGGTGGTACAAAGTGGTGAGCTTATGCTGGGTGGAGCAGGAGCGCCGGATATCGCCAACCATTTTAGAAAGAAATGTACGGCCTCTGTCTGTCAGCAGTTGACGCGGGGCACGGTGCACTAAAATAAAATCCCGCAGTGGAAAATCGGCGACGTCTGTAGCGCAGCTTGTTGGCAGGGCTCGTGTAATTGCATAGCGGGTGGCGTAATCGGTAGCAACCGCGACCCATTGTTTCCGGAGGTAGATGTTGGAAAGAGACCGAGAAGGTCCAAACCGACACGGAAGAAGGGCTCCGATAGGATGATGATGGGCTGAAGATGCCCAGAAGGAAGTCCCGAGGGCTTTTTGCGACGCTGGCAAACTTCGCAGGCGTTGACATAACGGCGTACCGATCGCGAAAGGCAAGGCTAGTAGAAGCGGCGGCGCACGCGGTCATATGTGCGAGAAACGCCAAGGTGACCCGCGGTTGGCGCGTCATGGAGCTCGCGGAGCACTGTGGAGCGCAGGTGCTTTGGTATGACCAGAAGCTGGACGGGACCAGCGGGTGACAAATTACGCCAATATAGGGTGTGGTCCTTCAAGGTAAACATGCGTACACGAGTGTCGTACGGTGAAAATTCTAACCGTTGTATTACGCGATTGATGTGCGGATCCCGCGGTTGCTCGTCGGCTAGATGAAGCAGCCGGGAGAGGGAAAGGATGCAGTCAACGAAGTCAGTGTTCGTTGAGTCCCCGTTGGCCACAGGGTAGCGTGACAGGCAATCCTCATCTTTGTTCAGTCTTCCAGACTTATACCCTGCGGTGTAGGAATACTCCCGGAGGCGGAGTGCCCAGGGAGCCAGACGACCTGTGGGATCTTTCAAGGAGGCGAGCCAGAAAAGGGCGTGGTGGTCGGTGAGAACAGTAAATAGTCGGCCGTATAAGCAAGGGCGAAATTTCCGCGAGTGCCCACACCAGAGCGAGGCATTCGCGCTCCGTGATTGAATAATTCCGTTCGCAGGTGGACAGCAGCCTGCTTGCATGAGCTATCACTCAATTCTGCCCACGTTGTCGCTGAGCCAACACAGTGCCTATTCCGTGACCACTGGCATCGGTGCGGCCTTCGGTTGGCGCTGAAGGGTTGAAGTGGGCCAGAACAGGAGAAGACGTAAGCAAAGTGGCGAGCTTGGAGAAAGATTCTGCTTGCGAGGAACCCCAGTTAAAGGTCGCATCTTGTTTTAGTAAATCAGTTAGGGGCCTAGCAATTTCTGCAAATTTCTTCATGAACCACCGAAAATAGGAGCAGAGAACCACAAAGCTGCGGACATCTTTGGCGGTTTTCGGCACAGGAACGTCCTTCACAGCTCGAACTTTTGCGGGATCATGCTGTACGCCGCAAGCGTCTACGATATCTCCAAGTATAAAAAGTCATAATGAGATATACTCTGAAATGCGTCTGGGAGAGAAGTGAAGAAGTTGTATTCTTGTGTGAGCTGTGCTGTGGTTTACTGTTGACTCATTGCTGGTATTTCCACGTAACAATTACGAGAAGAATTCATAAAAAAATTCTCAAAGGGCCCGCGACGCCAGAAAGAGACTTGGTCTTTCTGTTCCGACGTGTGGATGGCCCGCTACGTTCTAGGAGCACGTTCCGATGAACCTTAAGTACAGTTTTAGATGGGAAGCATCTTATGGCGAAGCTTAATCCGGTGGTGGTGGTGTGCCGCGTGACCACCCTTACTGTGCATGCGCAAATCCCTTTAAAAAAATAGAAATAAAAACCTCCTCTCCCTTTCTCTCTCCTCTAGGCATCCCCTTCCCGCGGTAACCACACCCTCGCTGCGCATGCGCCTCCCTCCTCTCTCCCCTCCTACGCTACCCCCTCTCTCCTCTAGGCACCCCTGCCCGCGGCGTCCACACTCCCACGGCGCATGCCCGTCCCCCCCCCTCTTTCTCCTACGCTCCCCCCTCTCTCCTCTAGGCATCCCTGCCCGCGGCGTCCACACTCCCACTGCGCATGCGCGTCTCCCCCTCTCCTCTCCTACGCTCCCCCACCTCTCTCGCCTGGCGACGCGGACGCAGGCAGCGTCTGCTACCGAGTTTCTTGGTTGAAAAAAAACCGACTGCTCGCGCTGCACAACCGTTCACAGGCCACCCCGTATATATGACACTGGATCTTGACCTGCAAGGTGGTGCCGGTTGGGATATTTCTTCCTGTGCGTTGTTGAACAATAAAAATTCGCAGCGTGCGCGTTAACTAAAAGCGGACTGCGGGTCTCTGTGTCCAGTCGGAGTCTTCTGTCTCTCATTGCCCATTCACAGGGATTGGCATGTTCCCAGTAGGAAACACCGCTCCATCTCTGCGTGCTTTGCGCCTCCCCAGTTTTCTCTCCTGCGCAACGCTGCGATGAGCGCCAGCGTCAACGCCGCCGCCAGTGTAAGCGTTAGCGCCCGCTGCTTCACATCTACACATGGTTCTCTTCAGGGGGAGATGGTGTAATTTTTTTAAAATGCGAATGCATTTCTTAGTCGGGCTATGTCAGGCTTCCGTCAGGTGGCGTTGTCCGGCGTTGTCCGCGGGGAGGAGGATAGGTTGAGGAGGTGTCCGCGCGCCGGCAGGTGTTATCTCTCCGCTCTCACTCCCTCTCCCATAGCAACAGCTGCGGGCGCGTGCGCTTATCCTCGCCCCTAGCAACCGCAGCAGGTGGTGCGGGCCGAGTAGCGGAGAGTGAGTGGAGAGGAGGAGCGCGCTCTGGTGCGTGAGGGCGCTCGCATCGCGGGAGCTCGGCGGAGCTTCCCGCGATAAAAAAAAGAAAAAAGTTAAAAAGAAACAGGCGCTGCGCCGTGCTCCCTGACCGGGCTGCAGAAATTAGGCGCCTTTTCCTTCTTCGAACCACAACCACCATATATAAATGGAGTGAAGCGCGCGCGAAATGCATTCGCATTTCCTCACGATTCCCTTCGGGGAGGTGTGGGGGCATTTTTTTTATCCTTCCAAAGGCGACTAATTTGCATGGGATAAATAATCATGGAACGTATGTTACTACATTACATTCGTGTACAAAGTATAATTATAATACGCCATGAGCCAGGTCGATTCGTCGAAGGGCTCGATGAGCGACCGTTGAGGAGCTAAAGAGATGACATGGCAAATAAATACCCATATTTTAAGGATGAAACAAAGAAGGACTATATTAGCACGCCCAAGAGCTGATTGTGTGAAATAAATTACTGCTGGTCCTCGAGATCTACACACCGCACGCACTTTCCATGGCACTTCGCAGCTCTCTTTACTTGAATAATCACAGAAAGCAGGAGGGACAACGCCATGCGAGCGGTGGTGGAATGGGGGTATGGCTGCAGTTTCTGCGTACTGCGATAGACAGTTTAGACAGGCTGTTCAATGGTGAGCGGTCTTTAATATTGGATAACAGGAGTGGAGTCAAAAAGTCTCATGCATAGATGCATGAAAGGTGGAATAAGCGGATGCAACAGAAGGGGACCCAGTCGCTTGAGGCATTGGCACATTCCGCAGTGGCAGAGCGCTTGGTATTTATGTACGTGCTAGGTTAGTATAAGCACTGCTGGATACCGGATCAGTTGATTGAAACGTCCGGATGCAGCATCGCTTATGTGCAGAGCGTAGGACGTCGGAGCGGATTCTCCCGAGGTAAACTAGGAGAAAACACGCCCAAATGATATAGCAATTGTTCTTGAAATGGCAACTCATGCGGATAATTAAAGCAATCGCTGCCCTGAAAATGTGCGATGGGGGGTCGGGGTAGTGCATCCACTGCGAGATTACTGAGTGCTAACTTGAAGCCTCCTTAGGGAAGGTACAATCAGTAGGATCGTGACAGTCATCAACACTTGCAGCATCAAAGTTGGTACTTGTAAGATGACTTCAAAACACGCACTCTGCCTCAACCTGTTGACAGCCACTCTTGCACGGCAATATGCGGTCATAGTCATCAAGGCGCCAATCCCCGCATGCCGCGTGACCAGAGAAATCAGTAAAGCCAACGATCCAGATAAAGAATCAGTATCGCTGATTGTGAAAATTTGTGTTCCGTAAAAATAACAGGCAAATTTCAGTAAGGCGAAAATAATTGCCGTGTACTAACGTTAACAATATCAGGTGTTTACGTCCCAAAACCACGATATGGTTATCAGGGACACCGTACTGGATTGCTCGGTAAATTTCGACCACCTGGCGCTTATTACCGTATACCTAAATCTGGGTACATGAGCATCAAGCACTCTCGCCTCCATCGAAAATGTGGCCGCCGCGGCCGGGATTCAATCTCAGGAACCTTCGGGTCAGCAGTTGAGCACCATAACCACTGGACCCCCGTGGCGGGTCAGAGGTATTCATGTTCTCTAACCATATCATTCGGCTACAAATTGCTGAAACAATGACCTGCACATAGGATCTGTTTCGCCCTGTTGTCACGGTACACAAGGTTCGCTCCTATCCGATTCCTATAGTATCACTGTCGACTTCGGTCTGGCAAAATGGTTCAGTGTGACGTTGACTTTATTATGAACTTATTTTAAAGAAATGACGCTGCACACTCTAGTCTCCACAACCCTGCCACGGTGGTCTAGTGGTTACAGCGCTCGACTGCTGACCCGAAGGTTTACGGGATCGAATCCCGGCCGTGGCGGCTGCATTTTAGATTGAGGCGAAAATGTCGGAGGCCCGTGTACTTAGATTTAGGTGCACGTTAAAGAACCCCAGGTGGTCGAAATTTCCGGAGACCCTCTACTACGGCGTCTCTCATAATCATATCGTGGTTTTGGGACGTTAAACCCCAGATATTATTATAACTCTAGTGTCCACTTGAAGGTCTCAACCTGTCGCAGTATCCTGAAGGCCACATCCTGTCGACGTAGGCAAACCGAGGTCGACAAGAACTAAACTACGATAATAGACTAATGAATGAGAAATATTCGCATGCCTACTTCGGTGATTTGAAGAAGCTCACGACGTCAATATTACGAACATCATGTCCTATGCAACTCCCGTGGACTAAGTATCCCAGAACCAATGTTCGACGATATATAAAACGTTCAATGCAATCTAGAACAACGGTAACGGTGGGCGTTATGCTCTTAATTCGTACCGCCAAAGATTACATCAACGTGATAGTACATACAAGTATCGTCAATTAGGTGTTACATTATTGTGTTCCATAAACCATTCAAACGTGTCATGATCCATTGGACGTGCCAAAAAGAAGAGCACTAAAGACGAATGACCCATCCGAGTCACGACGGAAGGTCTTGGCGTGGCTTCAGGGTCTAAAAGTTCTTGCCATCAGGCCGCTCGATAAGGAAGAGTGGAAAAATAAGCAGCATATAAGCAAGCAATTACGCCTGTTGGTTTACCGTTAGTGAACATTTATCAATCTTAGTCACAGCATTTCAATGTATGAAATCTACGCACATTCTCCAATAGCCGTGTTTTTTTTATTATCGCGATAGCAATTATATCGACACACTCAGTAGAATTTTGCCCTCGCGGTCATGTCCTGGATATATATATATATATATATATATATATATATATATATATATATATATATATATATATATATATATATATATATATATATATATGTGCATAAAGGCACAAACGACAAATATTTCAGAAGAAAAAAAATTCCACCTTCTCCCGCTAAAAGGGAACCATGTGTAGATGCGAAGCAGCGGGCGCTAACGCTTACACTGGCGGCGGCGTTGACGCTGGCGCTCATCGCAGCGTTGCGCAGGAGAGAAAACTGGGGAGGCGCAAAGCACGCAGTGATGGAGCGGTGTTTCCTACTGGAACATTGCCAATCGCTGCTAATGGGCAATGAGAGACAGAAGACTCCGACTGGACACAGAGACCCACAGTCCGCTCTTTAATTAACGCGCACGCTGCGAATTTTTATTGTTCAACAACGCACAGGAGAAATCTCCCACCGGCACCACCTTGCAGGTTAAGATCCAGTGCCATATATACGGGGTGGCCAGTGAACGGTTGTGCAGCCACGAGCAGTCGGTTTTTTCAATCAAGAAACTCGCTAGCAGACGCTGCCTGCGTCGGCGTCGTGAGGCGAGAGAGGGGGGGAGCGTAGGAGAGGAGAGAGGGGAGTGGACGCGCATGCGCAGTGGGAGTGTGGACGCCGCGGTAAGGGATGCCTAGAGGATAGAGGGGGGGAGCGCAGGAGGAGAGAGAGGAGGGGAGGCGCATGCGCAGTGAGGGTATGGTTGCCGCGGTGAGGGATGCATAGAGGAGGGAGAGGAGTGCATATTTGAATAGCGCAAAAAAAAAAAAACACAGGGACACAGTCACACAGGCGAGAAAGACGATACAGGCGATTTTAGCGCCTGTATTGTCTTTCTCGCCATGTGCCCCTGTGTCTTTTTTAGAGGAGGTTTTTTATTTTAAATTTTTTAAAGGGTTTGCGCATGCGCAGTAAGGGTGGTCACGCCCCACACCACTACCATCACCGGATTACGCTTCGCCATAAGATGCTTCACATCTAAAAATTCCGAAGCACCCAACCGGGGATTTTAACCAGTGGCTCCTTGCTCCGCAGCACGCTGCGTTAGGCCACTCAACCACGCGCCATTCATGTTTCGACGGAATAACGGCTAGCTATTCATCTACACCATTTACCTCTGGTGGCACGCAGATCTGGGAGGAGCTTGAGCGTGTGTTCTATCATGCAACGCTCCTACATTTTCTTTCAATTCGAAAACTGCCCTTGAGAGGCGCACGAAAAAGTGGCCTCTTTCTGTACCACTCGTAATGTGGAACGAAAAAAAAAAACAAGGGATTCCGGGAACACTTTGGGTCACACGCCACCACGGGGCAGGAGACGCAGGGGGGGTCACTCGACACACCGCAGTTTAAAAGAAAAAGAAATATCTAAGACTGTCGGGTTCTGCATATTCGGCACTTGCAGCGCTTTGCTCAAACACAAAGGCGTAACATTTGGGACAGTTGTTAGTTCACACTTGTCCTGTTTTTACTTGAGCATTCTTGTCGAGCGACCTTCTGTGTGCTTCAGCGCCGCGCTACAATTATGAAACAGCTTGTAGTTCTTCCTCTGGCATTCACACTTCTTGCTATCGCATTCATCGCTTCGGGCCTGTGGCGAAACTGTGACATTTTTTTTTTTGCAGCAAGACCCGTGACAACATCACAACGACAGCAGATTTTGGCAGTCTTGTAATCCGCCGCCGCCGGTGTCTGCAACTGCTATCGCATACAACGAGAAAAAAAAAACACGATTCCGGTGCGATTTGAACCCAACACTGTAAACCACTTTGCACCCTTCAGGGTGTTTCAAACAGGCAAAACACCCTTTCGCCTAACCAAAATTTGCAGAATTAGGGTGTAAGGGTGTTTCCCTTCCCGAAAACACCCTTAAGGGTGATGTTCTAGCTAAAACACCCTTTAGGGGGTAAGGGTGTTTTGGCTAATCGAAACACCCATGGCCCATACAACAGCGTACCAGATGATAACTGAGACTCGCTGATTAAAGAGTCGCTGGACCTTAGGCGAGTTTAGATTAAAAGTTATGTCTCTTTTAGGGGTATCTACAAGCATACCATAAATTTACGCCTGATATCTTAATGTTTAGTGCTCACTTATAGGGAACAGGAATATCCCCACCGGCACTGAACGGTGGCTTAAGATACCATGGCTATATATAGCCGATGGTCACTTTAAGGCTATGTACCGCGTCGCAGAGTCCATGGGATATTTTACAATACGCTCTGTTGTGTGTATGGTCTGGCGCGCGGGTGCACCTTCTATGCTGATGGCAACTGGGATTCCACGTTTCCTGACTGGTAGATTTCATTTTTCACATTTTTTTCAGTCATAAGGGTGTAAGGGTGTTTAGGCCATTGGAAACACCCCATGATATGGGTGTTTTGGTACGTCAAAACACCCTTTTCCTAGGGTGTAAGGGTGTTAGTTATAGACACGGCAAAACCCCCCTTAAGGGTGCAAACTGGTTTACTGTGGTGGTCGATAATTCTTCCACAGAGACACGCGAGTGTTTGAAACTGCGTTCCAATATTACCCTATACAGACGTTCTGTTGGGCAAGAAATCACATTAAAGGAGTCCTGACACAAAAATTTTCGCCCCGCGTTTTTTTGCTGCAATGTGTTACTGGGGGTCTGTTAGTCATAACACGGCACATCATTTGCTGCAGCGCGCGACAGATAATTAATTACAAGCTCCTCATTAGCGACACAGCCTCAGTTTCGGTTTGACAGAGCTCCAAAAACGACAAGCCGCCGGGTGCAACTATCACCACCTAGCGAGTGAAACGCTCGGTCGCGTGAGCACAGAACAGTGACGCACTTCCGCGCTGTCTACATCGTCTGCTTGCATTCGCTTGTTACACACGCTGCGTGATGTCGTCGCCGTTATCGTCCTCGCTGTCGTCGTCGGGCTCATCGTCGTCTGATGGCGACAATTTTCTTGCGGCGGGGATGGAAGGAATTTTCGACGTGGCGAATCACTTCAGGTTTGACCCGCTGGCGAGGAGTGCTTCGTCGGGAAGCGGCAGCGATACCAGCGACAACGACCACGATGAACCTCGCGTCGGCAATGTACAATGGTAAGACCCGACACATTCGTGCACAAATGTTCTGCAGGACGTTCGCTTTTTCTACGTTCAATATTCGATTAAATCACCTGATAACAATGTGAAGCCCTTCAAGTTGTTGGTGCCGAAAAAAAGCTACACCACAGCACCAGACGTGAGCGATGCACAGGGTCGAGTCGGAAGACCCATGTACGCCAAATCCGGCGCCTTTGTGTTAAAGCAATGCGCCTCGAAATGGAGCCCGCAAACGCGACTGTTCTGCACGGGGGGACCAGTCCTGATACTCCTGACGTCCACAAGCGCACACGAACTCGATCCACTTCTGCCGCCGAGGTTTGTCGCGGGGAAACGTATGCAGCGATACGCCTGATCCCGACTTCGACGCGCAGAAGAAAACAGCGCAGAAGGATTTCGGCATTGTGGCCTGTCACTGCAGACCAGGCAGCACAGGGAAATCAAGAAGTCTTTGGGAGCAGGAAACGGGAAAGCTGTAGTGTCGCCAAACAAAACTTTCAACGCGTGCGCCGCGGCAGCGCCTCCTCTTGGCCGCGGCCACACACTCGCGAGCAGCCGCCGAGCAGTCACCAACAGCGCAGCGGTATGCAGCGGCGAGCGCGTCAAAACAGAAATGGCGGCTACGACGTCATCATAACTTGTTAGCAGGGGGGTCACCTCGGGTCACCTCCGAGGGTGTCAATGCCGCCAGGTGCGGCCTATAATGCTGGATCGCGCACGCGAACTTCAAAATTCATATAAAATACCTTCCAAGCTTTATTCGCTGTCGATATTTTGCGGATGGTACACGCATGTACACGGGAATCGATCCAGCAGGCTATCTCGGCCGCGAAATTTTGTGTCAGTAGCCCTTTAACAGATATAATAGCGAGTTTTATTATAGCGGGAAACAGCAAACGCAAGGATTTAGCGTTAGCGTTAGCGTTGCGTGCTCCACATTGAGCATACGCAGAACGTAAACCTAGCCCGAGCTCTTACGTACGTACGCTATTTTTCTGGAATATAGCATTCGACGCTAACGCACGCAAGAGGTTACGTACGTAGGGCAAGATGGCGGTGCCTGTAGAAGCGAGAGCCGTCCATTTCGAATCTTCCTAGCCGTCGGCTTGCATTATTCAGGTCATTCACTCCTAAATAATGCTCGTATTTGATTTAGATTTGAGTAATGAGGCTTCGCCAGCCGTTTACTGCCGATAAAATAGCTCTGTTTTCGAGATACGTTGTCGATTAGCGGTGTATAGGCTTAACAAAATTTGTTTACGAGGTTCGCTCATATTTTTAGTAGCCGCTCAGAGATGGCGACGCTGTATTCATTCACCTGTTTCCAAGATAAGGCAAAGACGGCCACATGTCAATCCGAGGCAGGTTACAGGGTCTTGAAGAATACCCAATTGCGGTATATATCGAGAGAAAGTGGTGTGTTTCGGGCCGCCAGACACAACACTGAACCAAATGCAGCACGGAGAGGCAGCACTGGTGACTTTGGATCCTGAAGATCGAGTTAGTGGTGCACTTGTGGATTCTACAGTGCGTTTAGTGTTTTTGTCTAGATGGCGCCGTATGAGCTTGCGTTAGCGTTAGCGGGAATGCCTCCCTCTGTACTAAAAGACCACTGTTTGCCACGCAGCGCGTTCCGTTTTAGCGTTAGCGTTGAGACTCACCCTAACGCTAATGTAAGCGTTTCCCGCTATACCAAAACTCTCTACTTTAGAGAGTAGAACAGTAAAACAATGCCGGGCATCACAAAATGCGAATTTCATAACGAGAGCGTGGTTTAAAGCTTTCTAACTATGTTTGAGGAATCAAACATAATTATTCATTGTTATCAGCCACTCACCACAATAAAGTTGTCATCCAACCATTCTTCAGCCACCACATCAACAAAGTTCAAATAATACTTTGCTGAAGTGCAGTGGATACCGAGCTTCTCTGCAGAACGTTGAATAATGGCGTAGTGGGTGCTTCCATACTTCGCAAAATGATGTTAATTGATGGCGCTGGGCACCTTATTTACAGTATTTGCACCTAGAGAGTTTACAAAGGGCTGCGGAAAGGCTCCTCGACGAGCTTTCGTTGTGACTGTGCTTTGTATTCCGCTCTGGCCTGGCGTGATTTACAGCCGAGTTGTTGTGTCATTACGAATTCGCATAATATATCATCTTGGTGAATGACCTTCACCTTGCTGGCTCGTGCCACGCAATAACTCGGCTGGTGCACCCTCTCTTCGTCCTTTTTTTCGTCATTTAAGTCGCCTCCCGGAGATGTGCGTTCGGTGCGCTCTCTCCCGCTGCGCCCATTTTTCGGACGTGGGACGTGATCACACAGATGGGCGACAGACAGAGTACAGAGAGAAAAAAAGGGAGAACGAGAGAGAAATACAAAAGTAGAAATCAAGAAGTAGAGAGATAGAAAGGCAAGAACGAGAAAACGACAGAAAGACAGAGACGGAATACAGAGAGATAGAGAGAGAGAAACAGACCGAAAGAAGCAGACACAAAACACATTAAATACTGAGAGCAAGATAGAAAGAGAAAGATAGACAAAGAGAAAACAAAGACAGAGAAGGGGTAGAAAGAAAGAGGCTTCGAGAAAGAGAGAAATAAAAAAGAAGTAGAAGAGAACGGAGACAATGTACGAGCCAACAAATTGCAAGAAAGCGAGGAAGAATAAGACATAAAGATAAATAGAAATAACAAAAGTCCACACAGCCCCGTTGTTCCTTGGCATTTGGCACCACAAGTGCAAAGCTGCCTCAATTTTTCAATCAGCAGGGTTATTCGGTCTGCCCATTGGACAGGACGACTCTTGAACAACTCATTTGATCATTAGTCAAGTCAACCTACATTCAAGCGAAGGAAATTATAGGGAACATTAATTCTAGCCCCTAACCCTGGTGCAGTAATATGGCAAACGAAAAAAAAACAAGCAGTAAATCAATTTTCCCCCTTTGTTCATTTGTACATTGTTTTCTCGACCTTTTACGCACTAACACTGCGCTAGGAGGGTGACAATCAGCAGGGCTTCTCTCGGATGGGTTGTGCTGAGTTGGTGTCTCTTGAGTACCCTGTCCTGGCGATGATGCACGATGGGGTGCATCTCCGAGCACAGGGGTGAAAGCAGCGTGACGGCCTGCTATTGAAACGGAAACAAGCTCATGACGCTGGGAGATGCGTCCACTACTGAGCTGTTAAATACTTTCCTTAAGAAAGCATTATTTATACCGTGAAAGAAGGTCAACCAAGCAAGACAGTAACGTTCAGGGCTCAAAATATATCGTGAATGTTGTGGTGATGCATACGATACAGCAGGATAGAAATATGCTATGCAACTCAATTCATATTTCAGAAGTTAATAAAGTTTTACAACACTAAAGTGCTGAAAATAATGAGATGACGTTTCCTTATTTGCTCGGATATTATTTATGGCGCTCGTTCGTAGTACAAAAAAAGTATGGAATCCTGCTAGTTATAGCAACAACCTGTTCAGGGACAAAGTTTAAGAGAACATATAATTGGGCAAGTTGGTTTGACATCATTATAAAACAGCGAAGCAAGACGAGGACATAAGAAACTGTTGCGAATCAGCGCCCGTCCCGTTGTTTCTTTCGTTTCTTGTGTTCTCCTCTTGCTGCGCTGTTTTAGAATGCTGTTCAGGGACCCCTAAATATGTAAGTCTTCAATGGCAGGAATTTCTTAAAATGCACCTAAATGTGTACTATACAGGAGTATCTTAGGGGAAACGGCGCGAAAGACAGACAGTAAAAGCACTCATACAAACACAAGTAGCGCTGAATGTGAGAGTGTCTTTACTGTCTTTGCCTTCGCGCTGTTTCCCCAACGATGAGTTGAATCAACAACCGACAATTTCAACCTTCTAGTACAGAGGAAAATTTTGTAGTCTGCATCTTTCAAACTTGGCGGCCGCAGCGAGCCTAAGACAGAAAAGCCCCAGTGCGACTCAGCAATTCATTCGCAAGCAGAGTACCATACTTTACCAAGAAACAACATTCTGTTTTGTGTATTTCCCTACTATCTCATCGAGTCATCCACATAAGGCGTGGTGTATCACTTCGTCGAGCTTTCCCCATATATCAGAGGTTGATACTAAAAAAATTGGGGGACCCTTAAGCTTCGCCTTTAAGAGTTGAACGCGATAGCGATATCCCGTACCTAGTGCGTACTTCAATCACTTAGTGCATACTATCTAATGGGTAGTATGCTTTAAACCAGGAGAAATTATGCGCGGCAAATGTGGGAAATGTTTTCGAACTTGCTATGCACCCACTACGTGGTGTTAAGGGAATACGCGCAGTAAGGTGTGTGCCGTTTGTAATGGGTGGCTGGCTTTAAACTATGGAATCGTTATGATAGTCACATATTGTGACGCCCGATGGCAATGTACGCTTGTACCACGCAATATTCCTGGGCTATTACATGTTATATTGCGACGCCTATATAAAGGACGCTTGCTTTTGCGAAGCATGCAAGTTATTTTCATTGCATTTCCAAGCAGAGGAAGTTATTTTCACAGTATTTCCAAGCAGAGGCATGGCTGTGTGGTAGAACACCTGCTTGCCACGCAGACGACCCGGGTTCGATCCTCACTCGGACCCGAAAAATTTTTATTATTTATTTTATTTGCATCTTTCTCGATTTTCGGTCACGGACAAGATGATGATTTTTCGCTCACAACCAACGACGCCGACGCCGACGCCGGAATTTCTGCGAAACGAGCTCTTTAACTCTTTCATGCACAGAACTCCATTTTTTGGGGGAAACAGAGTTTTATTGAAGAAATGGCGAACTCTTTCTCAGAAAATGATTTTCTCGCAAGAAAAAAAAATGGCTATTTTAGTTAAAAAATATGAGGTGGTCACCTGAGGTGACCACCATGCAGTAAGGGTCTACTGGTCACTTTCAGTGAAAGGTCGCAAAGCAGTCTTTGTTTCCCCGCAGGAGCAAAGGGAAATTGTATGTAGCGCACATCCATCTCATTCTTGAGGGCGCTTGTATATATCTTGCAAGACACCTCCGTTAGAACGATAGAAAATAATATATTAGTGCCACCCTTCTAAGGCCCTTCATGCATAGTGGTCACCCCAGATGATCACCAACTTCAGCGACACGGTGCTCAGTATACTGATTGAGTACAGCTTTTCATTTCTTGATTCCTTGGCATTAGCAACTCGGACGACATGATGTCCTACGTTATCAACATAATAAGAACAGTACATAAGTAGTACACTTGCTATGGGCGCTTCATTGCAACATTTCATTTTGGCGACTTCCTGTCAGCGGGCCGCTGAGCGCGAGCTGCGAGCGCGCCATCGTTCATCGTTCTCTTCTTCCACGGTGAGCGCGCCCGCAGCCGCCGGTTCCATAATATGTATTACCGGCCTTCTAAGACCCTTCATGCATGGTGGTCACCCCAGGTGACCACCAACTTCAGCGACCTGGCGCTCTGTACTGACTGAGCACAACTCATCATTTATATATTTCTTAGTGTTAGCTACTCATAACACATGAAGTCCTGCACTATCTACACAATAAAGACAAGACATACTTTTATATCTATAAAAATATCTCAGGTCCACCGTCTAGCGCGCCTTGAGGACGACGGCGGCCGAAAGAAAACAAACGTAACATGTCAAATTGAAGCCCAAACGAAGTATCGTCATATCTGTAAGATTGTAAAATGCTTTAAAAACTGCGCCATTTAAAATCCGACACCCGGGGCTGACGTGTTTCAAGAGGAAAAAAATCAAGAAAAGGTGGTTACCTGGGGTGACCACCATGCTGGAAAGAGTTAACGCTATCGCGTTAAAAATGGGCACTGCAACAATGCATGCATGAATTACTTCTATTTCAGGATAAAATATTCAAGTATAGCAATACCTATTTGCTTACATTTACAATAGGCAGAACTCCACCGCCGTCACGAGAGGTTTCGTCCTCAGCCTCCACTTTAGGAATTAGCGACGTCGCTGCAATAATCAAGATTCCTTGTAGTAAATGCATTTATTTCTGGAGCAGTACTTCGTGCTGAAAGTCTAGATTAAAAGTGAGGAAGCTTAAATCGACGCCGCTCTTTGGTAACATTATATAGGCAACTGCCGCGCTTGGAAAAAAATCACACCAGTAAATTCCTTGTCCGTTGAGTACTAGGGTTAACGCTCTCTTCGTGCGGAATAATAAATACTTAGACGAATCAATTTCTTGTATTCTATTTTTGAGCGTCATAACTTGTCTAAAGAATAAATATCCCGCAAAGCTTTGACTCCGAAAGCATAGAAACAGGCGTCAACACAGCATACTGACGGGTTCGCTGCGCTTTTAGCTTTTTTAAAAGGAATTATTGGGAAAAAAATGACCCCTCAGGCACACCAGTGGCCTGTACAAAGAGTGTATATGTACAGAAAGATCTAAAAGATAGTTCCGGCTGTTAATTTGGGCAAAAAGTGAGGATGTTGCTCTGGTAGTCTACAGAAATTATGCTGGAAAGACATATATTTCTCGATAATGCATTCAGAGAGCTTATATATCAGGTTCGAATCCTCTTTTACGTAAGGTGGTTGTGCTAAGGATCAGTACACAATGTCTTGTCCAGTGCCAGCCCGACTTGATCCCTCCGTCTCCACTCGGGATCCTCTAGTGCTACGACCCATGATGTACAATACAGAAGCCCTTTAGATGAACAAAACACACACAGAACGAGCCAGTGTGGTTCAAATATTGGTACAGCCCGACTTGATCCCTCCGTCTCACTCGGGATCCTCTAGTGCTACGACCCATGATGTACAATACAGAAGCCCTTTAGATGAACAAAACACACACAGAACGAGCCAGTGTGGTTCAAATATTGGTACAGCCCGACTTGATCCCTCCGTCTCACTCGGGATCCTCTAGTGCTACGACCCATGATGTACAATACAGAAGCCCTTTAGATGAACAAAACACACACAGAACGAGCCAGTGTGGTTCAAATATTGGTACAGCCCGACTTGATCCCTCCGTCTCACTCGGGATCCTCTAGTGCTACGACCTATGATGTACAATACAGAAGCCCTTTAGATGAACAAAACACACACAGAACGAGCCAGTGTGGTTCAAATATTGGTACAGCCCGACTTGATCCCTCCGTCTCACTCCGGGATCATCTAGTGCTACGACCGATGATGTACAATACAGAAGCCCTTTAGATGAACAAAACACACACAGAACAAGCCAGTGTGGTTCAAATATGGGTAAGTCCCCTTCTTCCAGGGCAAGTCACCTGCGTCTCATGCATGATGGATTTATATGCTGAGGGGAAGGTGTGATTTTGTGCAAACTA